>VCRD01001107.1:24005-34190 GCA_006783055.1 Trinorchestia longiramus
AAACGCCTGTGCATGAGTGATATGTGTGCACACGACTAAATTGACTTACGTGGTTAAGGTGTACGTGCATGACTGATGGATTTACTTTAGACGGCATGGGACTTCGGTATTGAACCAAGAATGGGCCAAACGGCTCGTTCCTATTGCCTTATTCTATTCTATTCTATTTTAATAATGTAGTGGTTAAAAATTTGAACATGACGTTACTTTCCAAGTATAAAGAGAAATATTTTCTCTGCTGTGATCCTATCTTGTCTGTGACAAATGTGCACCTCGTGCATCAAAGATGTTGGTTGTACACAGTATTCATTCGTTTACCTCCACAGTGATTGTGTGGTGCGCGGCTCACGCTTATAGTACGCGAGTCTCTGGTTCGAGTCTCACCGAAGCCATTGATTTCTCCTGCATGTGACACAAGAGATCAGGTTATGACTATTCACGATCAAAAAGTTCATATAGTGCCCCTACGAACCTTTACCTCAAGTTACACTACAGAGGACTGGAACATTCGCAGTGAACTGGGTCATTCGTCTTAAGATGCCAGAATCAAGAATTGAAAAACCGATTACAGTGAATTTTCGGTATGTTAAAATCAGAAATAAAGTTTTTTATTTTATTTTGTGCATGTTGATCTTTGCGACATAAAATTTCGGGTCTCAAGAAATTCAAATAATGTACTGTTCTGGTGATTGACAGGTACTGTTATCACATTAAGGAATTTGTTTTAAGCGACAGTATATCGTTGAATAATTTCGCTATTATGTGTAAAAACTCTATTTCGGAAGATGCTATAATTATAGCGTCTCTTAATATTTGTAGATGCAAAAAAGGTCATTATGCGACATCTAGCGCCTTCTCACTCACTCTACAGCGCTTTTTGAATCATACAAGAAATGTCGTTTATTTTTAGGAAATCTAACTGTTACGTTTGAAACTTCAGTTTCCTGTATGAGCTTGAAACTGATACATGAACCAGGAACTCGAAATTTCTACAGAATCAAGTTAATATTCGAGCTGGGAAGCGTTCTTTACAAAGCTTTTACAATGGAGTGAATAGACTAACCTTAATTTAACTTCGGTATAACCTTTTTCACGCATTTCGAATTTCTAAATTTTCCGTGAAGAGTTTACGGTACGAAGCCTAGCAGAAAACTTCGTTTTCATTACTGCTCATATGTCAGACGTCGGCGAAGAAAAGCGCTGCCGCTGCATCGCAGCATTCCTGGACCCTCCGCAGTTTACTGGACGCAGAAAACTCGCACGAGAAGAATTAGTTCTACTCGAGGCATTAGCGACTAGAGAATCTCTCTCGTAAGAATGTGCTGACTCACCGTGAGAGGGAACCTCGTGGGGCTCCGCACCCTGGGTAAGAGAATCAAACGCCCTTAGAATAATTTTTGGAGAATGGGGGAACATGCGTCTCCCACGCAAGCCTCCCACACTCAGATCCCATCAGACCTAGTTTATTCGTTCTGAGTCTGACGTTAATGTGTTCAGTGACGTATATATGCACCCACAACACACTCACTACCTCACCCAGCGAGAAAATATTAACTAACTTCGGAAATTTCCCCAATTCGATTGCAACAAGAACTTGAAAAGATTGAGGAGTAATTAATTTTTTAAACTAAGTTTACCTTATCTTTATGTAATTTTAGCAGTAGTTTTACTGTTTTTTTCTTCACAAATTCATAATGAACATTTACAAAGTTTGGACCTTCAGTTATTAAAATATACCACTTTGATGCCCATAAAGATTTAGAGAATGTTGATAATAATTAACTGAACATACCTCGACAATAGTCTGATTCTAGACACGATGACTCTGTAGCTGAGCCAAGCTTGTCTCGGAAGAATAGGCATCACGTCAGCCCAAACAACATAAGCAAGATATTGACGAAGTCTGACTTACGAAAACAATGAGGGCGACAACTTGATGTTTAAGCAAAAGTTGCATAATCTCAAAGGTTTCGACTGGATGAAGTTTTAAGAGATAACATACTTGAGTCAAGTGTCTTCTCACTTAGTACTCTGGTACATAAATTTCCAGGAATACATTAATATATACCGAGCAGGAGCATACTATTTTGTACACAAGATATTGAACAATTCATCAAATAGAATTAATGTGCTAAAAAGGATTATTTATGTAAATAAATATAGTGCCCAAATTTTGTCCAAATGGTTAGGGAAAATGACGCCCCGACTAAAATAAGCGCACACGAGTGGATGAAAATTTCAGTCAATGTTGATCGCGTATTTTGACTGTCGAAGAGTAGTTTGTTAGAAATTCGTGAAGCAAAGCCAGACTGCAAACAAATAATTGTGCTCAGAAATTTTAAATCTTACGAGGGGAATGTGAGCCAGAAGAGGTCCTAGTCGATGCTGCGCAAGAGCCAAGTGTTGCGCCACGACAATGCGCCTAGCTACTCGTCTCTGCTTGTCCAGTTTTTGACCTCCAAAGAAATTGTCCGTGCCAACCACCCTATATCTTCGCTAGGTTTAGCCTATACAAACTTTTTTCTCCAGGTTGAAAATTCCCCCTAGAGGGATTTCATTTTCAAAGTGTAGACGAGATTAAACAGAATTCTCTCAAACAGCTACGAACCATGTCAGAAAACGAGTTCTAAGCAGCATTCCAACAGTCACAGAAATGATGGAAGCGGCTCGTTACAATCCTAGAGGAATACTCTGAAGGAGGTAAACGCTTGAAATTGTGATTCCATGAATCAAATTTCTAATATGACCAAAGCCCGGTTTTAGTTGAACAGACCTCATAGGATTTTGTGTTTCTTTTGAGCTCTCGATAATCGCGTTGCTGAATATTTTGGCAGAAGTTCCAGCACCACCCAAATTCTTTTTAGCCACCCTCAATCTACCCCAAGCTATCTTCCATCAAAGAACCTGCATGATCTGTCAGTACGCTAGGAGGATTCAATATTATTTCAGCTATCTCTGGCACCACTGATCTTTTATTTTAGAGTTCTATTCATTGCAAGGGATAAATCTGTTTCGATTACGTGTTTGGAATCATATAACAAATAATTCAAACCTTCAATAATCACATTCTTTTGTACTTTATAAAAACTATGGTGGATTTTTTCAATAGTCATCATGCGATGGTTCTACCTATTTTGAAAATTCGAATAATTTTATGCTCTGAATTTCCCCACTGTATAAAAAGCAGATTTTTTTCAAATAATATTGAAACATCATAATAGTATATGAAGAAGAGAGATACAAAGTTGGAACAATGTGATTGCATGCCAATTAATTTTGTTTATTTTGTTTTTGCTGAAAAAGGAACTTAAAACAATTTTAACGAGACTTATGAAGTGTTATTGATATTTTTGTGGCAGTTTCTTGAGTTTCTTGAGTCAATTTAAAAAATCCAGGAGACATGTTCCTAATCCAGATAAGATAGCAGTCAACTAAACCAGTGGTCAAGTACTGGTACTGCGGACCGGTACTGGTCCGTCGATCAAATGATACCGGGTAGTACAAGAAACATTGAATTATTTCCATTTCATTTACTGTGATGTATTTCTCTCGGGATTGTGTTACTTTCCATGGACGAAAGAGAAATCGAGAGCTGAGCGGCTGCGAGCGGGTAAAATTATCAAACGTTGACCGGAATGCAGCGATAAAAATGCTGGGGACCACTGAACTAAACGACTGGTAAACAGTGCAAGTTCAAAAGAACTCTGTCCAAGTTGACGGACACGAACAAAGTTTGATGTGAGCTGTGTCAGAAGTAAAGGCTGTCACGGGAATGAAATTGTGAACAAATCAAATGCGATGAAACTTCGATGAAATTTAATTGTATTTTATTAAACCAAGGAATTACCGCAGACTCAGGCGAGTTATCGTTGAAGTAAATACATGGGATCTACTATATGGCAAAATTATGTATCGTCAACGATCTTATTTATACCTTATTTTGGGTGCCTTAACTCTTAAATTATAAATTTGACACATATAGGCGTGTATCTACAATATATATTTTTGGTATCTGTGATGCAATTTGTTTACATGATAAATCAAAGAAATGGTCTTGTTGTCCCTGAGTAAATCGCTTAACTGATATTGACTGCAAAGATAAATCTTATCTGAATGCATTTAACATCTATTGAATTTTTAAGCTTCGGAATTTCTTGTTTATAATTCGTTTTACACAACAGGAAGAAGATTGTGCTCTTAAATTGCATTTGATGCCAGTCTAATTTTCACAAAATTTTGAGTGTACTTGATAGGTATGAGTCCATATTTTTTTCTCACGCCTATAATTAGAATTTTAGCGTTGTATGGTATTCCTGTAAAGACATGATACCGAAATATTTTTTGATCTTGCCTGTGTACCGGATTTTAATTTTGAATTGTTAATTAAAATTTGACCGTGAGTGAAAATGTGGATACCTTAATTCTATCAAGCATCACAACTCGTGAAAATTTTCTTGTCTGTTCCTTGTTTTAATTAAGTCACTGAGATCACTTCATGCCCATACGATGACTGGATTACGTATACAGCTAATTAAATGACACGCTGACGTCTCCTCATTACTTTTGATTGTCGGGATCTATTTATATATGTTAATGACTAGAGCATGACTCAACTAGCTTGTGACTCTGATGGGTAAGAGAAATTTCTTGACTAAATATGCTCAACATTTAATCACCCCCAAGCGCAGAACTCTCTGTTCACCCTGACTGAGTTAACAACACGCGTGAGTTAACAACACATTTGTGCCAGTAAGTATTTAATAAGTTGGTGGACGAATTTCAGGATTAGCTTGCAGAGAGAAAAAATCTTTCCAATATTTCGCAGAGAAATACTGTCTTTCTTTCATGTTATTTCTTGTTGATTTTGAAGATATACAATCTTAAATTTATTTAAAGTTTTCAACACAAATGGATAAATATCCAGGAGATCAAGAGCAGCACAAATGTGGTGAATTCAATAAAAATTAATTTTGATAATCAGCCTGTCCTTGCTACATCTATTTTCGGTCATAAAGTTTTATGGTTGTAAAATACTTCAGTGGAAGTAATGTCTCTTGAAGTATCCATCATGCTCCGTCAATTTTTTTCCGCCGAGGAGGCAGAGTCTGGCGGCGATGTGTTGCCTCAAAGGTAGCAATGGTCGCAGTTGAAAAAAGAGGCGGGAAGCAAAACTGAAGCATTTGCAGGACTAGTCGAAGGTTACCGCGTGTGTTATCTAGACCCTCATCTCTGCTTCAGCGCGCACACGGCAAACACAGTATGGTAAAACACAGGAATAAAATTGCAAAATTGGAGCGAAAATATCTGCTGTGGCTCTACGGCCCAGAAAAAACGGTTCACCAGACGGCAGCGTCCAGGGTTTCCACAGCTGGATTATTCCACCCAGATCTGGGGTTTTCAGGATGAGGAGGGGTTAATGGGCTTTAATTTTCATATACATATGCAGTAAATCTTTTTTTAGAACAGTTTTCGCTGTAAACCAAAACTTTGCGCATACTATCTCTCATACACTAGAATAAGAAATTAATGATGCACAAATCATGTATTTGGCACATTTACCTACCTATCAGATGTGTTCATTACTCGTTTAATGACAGTTTTTATGTTTCTTTTCGTTTTGAAACAAGACCGTAACGCTTTATAACAAATGTGTCTTGTTTCTGCACGGCCTATTGCCGGTAAAGTTCAAGACAACCAGCTGGCAGCTGTACCGTGTTCTAAAAGCATATACAGATGGTATTTCACTACATAAATGGTTTGTTCCACAACATTTCTGCAAGTTACCTTCGAACTAAAGTTAAGAACACTTGATGATATAATGGCAGAAAGTAGTACACAAAAAAGAAAGTGGTATACCCAAAATTTCAAGCAGTCGTGGCTGGAGGAGGCTGAACTCAAACATTAGTTATGGCAGGATGATAAAAATCCTAATATCTGCCACTACGTTACTTGCAACTTAGTTCGAAAAAGGCTAACGAGCCAATGCTTATTGCTCATAAACCCACAGCATAACACAATATTATTTTATCTCTGTTAAATCTGTTATAACGTTGGATTCATTTATGCTAAAAAATACTGGTACATTAAATGAAAATTTAGCAAATGCATATATATTAAAACAGTTCACTTTACTGAACATCACGTGTCTTTTGTTTCTATAGATCACTACAGAAAAAAAGGATAACCATTTGAGTAATAAATTGATTTGATAAAGATTTGTAGAAAATTGACAATTAGGAAGCATACTATTAGGTAAGTACGTATTAAATTCTGTATACACTGACTTATAATGCAAATTCCACGATTAAATTATTAATTAGACGTACTTTCTAACAGATGGATTCTTCAGACCCAACCTTGGTTTATTTCAGCACATCATTTGGGTATTTTAGTTTTCAGTGAGCGACCACCACGGCAGCATCAGTGATGTATTCTCTTCCCCGTGTTTTTCCGGCCCGTCACAACCTGGTAAATTCAAAGTCTGCAGAAAATTTGTATTGATATTGTCAAGTTTTGATTTAATCCGTACATTTTTCATCATTTTTTAAGTATCATTTTGATGTAACGTCATCATTTTATGTACATATTTTTCACCTTTCTGTTAGCATTGTGACATGTGTGATGCAACGTCACTGATTTTGTTCTTGAAATGCTTCCTAGGAGTTTATTAGAACAAAAATGGAAGACGGTAAACGTTTAATCCATTGTTCTGGTAGGATTATTGAGAATTTTTCTTTAAGCAGGCTCTGAATTCTCGTGAAATCTAAAAGTTACAAATAAAAATTTCGAGGAGATCCCTCATGGACAATTCTCAATAGTCGAAACTTGGGCCAAATTATTGAACCATGGTTTGAGTGTATTTCGATCCTGATATGTTCTGTGGCATGGCAGTCCGTGAAGCCATTAATCTTGTAATTTCACCCTCTCTGACACGTCTCCAGTCACACCCCGCACGGTACCATATTTATAGACTTATTAGTCAAGACTTCAACCATCCATCTTACCGTACTGATCTGCAGGCAGAGTCCGAGTTGCCTTTTATATAGGCCTTCTGACTGCCATTTGTGAGTAGTAAGAGGTAGAAGAGTTAGTTCATTTCAGTCACGAATTGACCATATTGAATTCTATGCATATTTATATATATATATATATATATATATATATATATATATATATATATATATATATATATATATATATATATATATATATATATATATATATATATATATATATATATATATATATATACATACATACATATATATATATGTTAAAACATACCTCATCTCTTTTTCAAGAGGTAATTCCCTGGTTTCACCGTAAGCTACAACTACGCGAATTCAAACTGTTGAATAGATTACTTTTGATCCTTGAGAGTGTTTTGAGAATTTTAGAGCTGTAAGCCAACCGATGTATTTTTTCAAAGCTCACAATTTGAAAAACGTCCTAAGCACGCATGCACAAACGCTTAATCCTGGCGTAATTGCAGGCCATGAAATTCTTGGCGATTATTTGCTACAATTTGGCTTAGAGCTTACAGGCATCTCTTGATCTTTGCAAGTCTCGAACAAACGGAAGAAAGTCCGAGAGATCCCAAAATTGTGATAAAGAAATGCAACAAAATTTACCAAACGAATAGCTGTAGTTAAAACGTAGGAATAAATAGGCGAAAACGCGTGGCGAGGATTACGTTATAAAACTGACTTAAGGGGATTTAATGGTAATCCTTTATTGGTAACTGAAATGAAGCAAAATACATTACATCATGAACGGAAAGTCTAAGAAAGCCTTACCTCAGTAGATTGTAATGTAACCAAAGAGAGAAAATTAGAGACAACATCTCATTTACATGTATGAGAAAGAAAAATGAATTAAACTTCACAAACGGCCGTTGAAACGGAGACTCACACTCGATATTCTGGCAGAGTTTGAAAATATGCAGTACATGAATTGTTTGATTCATATGGATGCTGAAAATATGTTGTAAATGTATTGTTTGCTTATATGGATGCTGAAAATATGCTGTACATGGATTCTAAAACGCAGACTTGTGATGAGCAAAGTGTCAACGAAGAAAATTTGTGTTTCTTAACCCACATCACCATCATTACTGTGATCCCTCACTGAAGATTTACAGGCTTTGTCGAACAGTTGTAGCTTGTGACATTTTGTTCGTGCTGATTCTTTTCTTTCATTTGATGTTAAATTTATTATTGTTGGTTACATTGTCATTTAATATGTTGGCTACTTATCAAACTAGCAAACATATTTCTTAGTGATTTACGGAAGACATGCACAAATTCTCATTCCACTCATTTTAATCCTGCTTTTAATCGTCGATATTTTTATGTAACTTTTATTGAATGCACTACTGTTGCAGCGTCATCAATTTGAGCTATAATTCAATGAATGTTACACGAACACAGCATGCACGAAAAAACTAAAACACGTCATAATATTTGACAAATGTTTATGCTATGAAATACACGTAATCAAGATGGAAAATTATTACATGTAATATTACAAAAGACTTTGTTAATGTGTTCTCAATAAATTTTTTAGCAACATTCCTAGAACTGTGAACATTTTAGGAATGTTCTCATTATTAAGGACTTAAGAGATCACATACTGTCGTTAAGTTTTGCTTCTTGAAATTGAAATTTCTGAAAATATTTTCCTCACAACAATGGATGTGTGTCAAAAGTCTTACGGAAACTTTGAGAAGTTTTCAGGAAAAGACACAATATCATAATTAAATTTTCTGTTCTTACCAAACTTTAAATTTTAGAAGTATACAATTAATTTGTCTTTTAACAACAAAGAACAAAATAAAACTTAGTAAGCTATCAGTTACGGTGAAATATTTTTATCTGTTAGCTGTTAAAGAGGGTCAGAAATATCGGTCAATCGCTTTGTATTTTAAGCAAAAGCATCCGATTAGCTACTGCTCGCTTATGTACTTATATCTATAGTTTTGGATATCAGTACATTATTTGTAGATATGTTGTCGTAGCGTGTATATGCACGTGTGGCGATTGCAAGAAGCATTGCATTGGGAGGTCTGCAATTGGTTGCAAGGACTCGCAGCTCAGCTAGAAGAGTCTTGTTTCAGACTGGCTGTTCACCCACAAAACGTCTACATTCTTCGCGTAGCGTGTACAGGAATGACAGGGATCACGTACAAGGAACTCGATTTTTTATACAAAATTTATTTCCCTCAGAATCCGACCTTCACATTTTGAAGTCATTACATATTTTCAAGAACCTGACAATTGAGTGCAGACCTTGGTTTCAATTGGCTGTTGTTCATTAAGTTTAAGGTCATACTCCTTGTATATGTTGAGATTAGCTTTACTTCTTATTTGATTCCCAAGGTTTCCATTAAACACACTAAAGACATGTACTCTTTCATTGCAGTTTTAGTTCACTATATATGATACTTTATTCCAGTTTAAAATTTTTTTTTTTTTTGACGATCCAAAACGTTTGTATTTTCCCATCATCATTCTGATGTTTTTTTATTCTTCGAATTTAATTCCGAATAACTCATCTCAAATAGTTCAGGTACGCTTTGAAATTATACTCGCAATCAATGTTATCGTCTGAAATGAAGTGCAAGTTCAAGATTCTTTGCCGCGTGTAGGAAGATCAACTTTTGATTCTCTATAAGTCCTTTACTATAATTTCCCTTCAATTCTAAAAGCGATGTTAACGGATTGATCCTGAGAGTGCTGTTGACGGATTGATCCTGAGAGTGCTGTTGACGGATTGATCTTGAGAGTGCTGTTGACAGATTGATCCTGAGAGTGCTGTTGATGGATTGATCTTGAGAGTGCTGTTGACGGATTGATCCTGAGAGTGCTGTTGACGGATTGATCCTGAGAGTGCTGTTGACGGATTGATCCTGAGAGTGCTGTTGACGGATTGATCCTGGGTGAGCTGTTGACGGAATGATCCTATGAGTCATGGATTGAAATGTGTTAGGAGGGACCGTATCACTTCTTCGTAAACGTTAATTGTACTCAATAAGAAAGAAGTGATTTGGAGTGGGGTATTTCACATGAAATATCAAATCAGAATAAAGACAAATCAGAATATGTTTAATCATGATTGACTGGAACAAAGGAATAGAGTCAATTAAAGAGAGGTATTATCAAAATAGTGGATTGTGAGTTTTGGAGG
>VCRD01001107.1:34327-50005 GCA_006783055.1 Trinorchestia longiramus
ATGATCCTGGGTGAGCTGTTGACGGAATGATCCTATGAGTCATGGATTGAAATGTGTTAGGAAGGACCGTATCACTTCTTCGTAAACGTGAATTGTACTCAATAAGAAAGAAGTGATTTGGAGTGGGGTATTTCACATGAAATATCAAATCAGAATATAGACAAATCAGAATATGTTTAATCATGATTGACTGGAACAAAGGAATAGAGTCAATTAAAGAGAGGTATTATCAAAATAGTGGATTGTGAGTTTTGGAGGCACATGCTGAGAATCATAGGGCAATTAACATTTCCTCCTCAATCCTTCAGAAGCAGCAACAAGAGAAACTTTCGTGTATATTTCCAGGTGTCACAATATAAACAAAAATTTAGGATTGTGGAATGTGAGAAGGAATGTTTCGTATTACAGGAAATCAAAATGAAATAAATTTTTAGAGGTGATGTTTAAATTACAGTCTGAACATTTATTTTAAGTTTTGGTCGTGCAACTTCTGGTTTTGTCTGACTTGAAAGGTCAACTGTATCTCAATCTCATTGATCGGATTATACCATACTAGGTGGGTAATTAACTGTCACTCATTGTATTTAATGCCTAGAATTTATTATATTTCAGACTGATCCTTTAGTAAGTAATTACAAACTACTATTTTGTTCTTGGTAAGTACCAACCAACAAATATCTGAACTTAATTCAAAAAGCCAAATGATCCACTCCATCGTTGAGAGAAACTTTCTGGCTTATTCATCAATTGCACTACCTTGGAAACCTGGTGCATTGACTAGTTTTTTTTGTTGTCAATGTACAACTCAAGTTCTGGAAGGAATCAGTTTGAGTAAAGATTGGAAATGGGTACGTATACACCCCTCTAGTAAACATATATTTATTACATATTAGTCTCGTAAAAGTAGATCTTCCAGCAGATAACCTGGCGCATGCATCCAGTCCGTGTGGTAATTTCTGAAGAGTCAAACATAACGAGATCCACAAAGTAAACCTGTTCCCTGCTGTGGGAGGTACACACTAATGCCATGGCCTGTTTTGTTGACTCAATACTGAGGGACTCCCAAGAGCTCGAGGATTGTCTGGGTTTCAAATTTGTTAGCACGCTTGTTAGCACTCAGCAGTCGACTCCATGGTTTCAATATGAATTAAGATTTTATCCTATTGAAGAGGCAGCAGTAGCAGGGATACATGATTTAACAATCCTGGTCTTCATCTGCTCTGCTATGAGTATAGTGGTGTTCTTAATTGATTGCCTACTAAACTGAAGGCTATAAATGATAATTTTGACAGGATTTTGTTAAAAATGCAAGAATATGAAGATTTAAAAGTAGTGCGGTACCGTTTCTAATAGCGTATACAGACAGGCATCCGATGTGACCTAACCAGGAGCAGTAAGTTATATAAATCTAGAAATTCCTTTGATTAGTATCATAGAATATACATAGTTGTGCACGATTTTTATGGTTTTAATATTTCTCTTAAAATCGGCGTCATATAATTTCATATATTTTCTTAATTTTATTTTTCTGTGGGGAGGCTTGAATTCCTTCAAATTTAGATTCCATGCATAGTTAGTAAACAAGTTAGTGTTTTCACTTATTACAGCACATCATTTCCATGTTGTCATTAATCACACCCTCAAATAATTTTCTATGTTAGTCAGAGATTTACCTAAACGCAATTTGTTGGGTTTAATCAAGCCTCTCTGTTTCGGTTGAAAAATTTGCTAGCTGAAAATTCAGCATCATCTTTTTCCCCACAATTTTCATAAATATTGACGGGCTTTCTGAATAAAAAATAAGCAAACATTATACTTGCATTATTGATGTCCTTGGTAAATACGAGTTATTCATTTTTTTTCAAAAGATTCCATACTTGCATTTATGACTGTTCTGTATTTCAAAGTTCCGTCGGGGGGGAGGGGGTTGTATGGACATTAAGACTGAATGTCAGTATCTTCTTTTCACCAATTTCTCTCAAAAAAAATAAGTTACACATCGCTTACTATGTGCTCCAACATTCAGCTCCAGCAACAGCTTTTTTAGATGAATTTTGCCTTGGAACTTTGGGCTTTAAATGCATGGTAAATGCTTTTAAAGTTTGTAGCAATAAATGAGGGTACGATTGAAACCTCTGCGCCATCTTCCAGCTGCAGCTACAGTAGCATCCTTTGCTGAGTCCGCACTCGTCAGGATGAATCAGGCCTTCGGTACACCTGAGAACCAACCCCAGTCAAGCATTCATATCTTTCATAGTGTCCACAGCATCATGGTGGATGCGACAATTTTACTTGAATTCGTAAATGAGAAACCGTTTGACATGAAATGAGAAGATTCCATACAGTATTCCATCACTCGCACTTCAACATAATGCATGTATGTCTGGCGTTGCATTATCAGCATCATTACCCAATACACGAGAAATATATTTAAAATTCAACAATAAATTATGCATTAAGACTTAACTATTTGGGTCATGAATTAGGCCTAGAAGTATAATTTACTCAAAAATATGATGAGGCTTAGAGTAGAACTTCAAGAAAGCTCTGTCTCTTAGATAAGTCCTCATTAGGAACCTCCCTTCGCCCCTAACTGATAGGAGGCCATCGACTTGGAGAGATCATGGTCCGAACATGACTGAGAATAATTGTTGTGATTATTTGCTCTACTAGACCTAGAGTAGACTATCTTCATGTGAGTATGACCGATAATAATTATTGCAATAATTGGCTTCACAAGACCTGAGTAAACCCTTTTTGTCTGAAAATGACCGACAATTATTTTGATTATTTGCTACAGAGACATTGAGCAGACAAACTTGGTCTGAGCATTAAAATAGTGATAATTTTCTACAGGCGACCCTTGGTGTACTATCTTCATCTGATCATTATTGATAATTTATTAAGAATATTCATTGCAAGCAACCTCGAATAAACGAAAGTGGTTTCAATACAATTGATAAATAACCGAAAAATATGTACCCTACACTATGAACAGTATATCGTGGTTTGGATGAGATCAATTAATTATTTTTAAAATTTTCACAGTAACCCTTAGTTAGTACATTCTGATGACCGACAAATCGTCGGGATGATTTCCAAATAAATCCCGCGTTATAAGTGTACAGTCAGTTGTTGAAACGGGAGCATAATTGGGATCTACGAACTGTTAAACGAGTAAAGTTCGTTACTAAAGAAATGCTGAACTTCTCAATTGTTGAGAGATTTCATACGATTAACAAGGACTTCATTTCAGTATTGTACTTATGCAGTACTGAAACTTTTATTTTCCATCAATTTTCTCATCACACCTAAGGTTACAATTTTTACCCTCGAATTAATTTCAACTAATGTCAACAGCATCCGTAACTAAACAGAAACCCCAGATCAGAAGTATCATCCGGGCAATTACGCGTAATTTCGTATAGATGACGCGGCTAGGTATGGGGTACAAATTCCGTAGGGAGGATAGTAAAGCAGGTAACAAGAGGCAGGAATACTAATACAAGTGTTTGTGTGCGGACGCAGTGGAATCTGAGGCGAGAACAAAGCCTCGAGGCTGCCTTGCACTGCAGACACAGCGGAGACGCGGCGGTGACAGCAGAGACAAACAAACAAACAAAAACGTATATTTCCAATAAAGTTGGTGCATAAGAAATGTAACAGCATTGGTTTTTAAAAATGCCTCATCATAAAATCCTTAAGTGGTAGGTATTCTATGCGTAGTATCATAGATGATAGAACAGCAGTACCTACGGGTAAACATGAACATTCACATCACGCATTGAACGTTAAATATACATGGGGAAACAAATGAAACTTCGCTTTTTCAATGATGACTTAAGAGGTAATCATTGGTGATACATACAAATTCTGACGTGGTAGGTATTATACGCATTTTAGGTGATAAGACTGTACTTCACTCAACTGTACTTCACTCAAGTCAGTCGTACTATAACTCGTACTTGGAGGTTTCCAAATCCTACGTTTCTTTGGTTTGTTTTTGTTCAACTGCCCTGTTCAATTTATGATAAGAATGTCAAGAAATTGCCTTAATTTCTGACTGTCTACAAAAACAAATCATGTTGTTCAGATCTTGCCAGTCTCGACGTTAGATTAAAATTATTTTTCGGTAGCTTCTACTTCACTAGTTTTTAAATCCCAACTTTAGTAATTCAGGATTAGTTCGAGCGTTTCTTCAGTAGATGTCTGTAGAATATCATTCCAAGCTAACGAGACGAACGTTCATCAAGTTTCATCATACGAAAAACCAAAACACGTTTGGGTTTATTTGTTTATTTTAAATATTAACAAAATAAGAAAACCAGTTGTTGAATCCTAAGGTATTTTTTCGTCTTTTAATTGCCTAAAAATTTAAATCATCGTTGTGCGAAGTACGATCAACCCACGCTTGACGTTCGTATAAAGGAAAAAATACATTAAAATCTGTAACTGATTCTTGAACCTTAAGTATAATTTCATTCGAAAAACTCTTCATGAAGAAATAAAAAATTAATTCGTTCAGCATGCACGTGTAAGAAAGGAAATACCGTATATAAATAATTTAACAACTTTTGATAATCGCTCACAAGTAAATGTTCCTCTAAAAAAATTTAAAGCACTGGTTATAAAACACGTTTTAAGGGAACTTTTTTAGTTCAACTGGCAGAAAAAACTTGAATGCACTATTCATATATGCTCATGAAGTTTGATTATAAGGTACTGAACCTCCATGTAACACACAAAGCGACGACTCAGGTATAGACTTTTAAATCAATTCTTAAACATTTCCTATTTTCATCAGATCTTTTACTTTGTTGAAATTTCCAAGCAAAAATATGACTCGTGTACGAATTTCTTTATCGTCACATGGAGCTATGTGGCGCTCAGTCGATTCTCTTCACAAGTTAAAAACACTGGATATCATACACATTGATAAACACCCTACTGTATTCAATGATTGTTAATTCACATTGATAAAACTTCAGTGACTTTTAAAAATGAGTAATAATTTTTTGTTCTACAAGTATTTTGAAAAACTAATTCTATGTAAAAACGCCGAAGAGGCAGGATTTGAATTAGTTCTACCGTAGGTCATACATATATGTCGATAAAAATTTCATATAATCTGAACGAAAAAATGTGAGGAATTTATTTTATGACTGACATTCTCTGAACTGTATCGCACCACACCACAGGCTTCACTCAAATTTGTGCCCTGAACCTATGTATTTTTCTCGCGTAAACAGCGGCCAGTTATTCAACTGAATGTAATTCCGTCGGGGGCAACAGAGCTCAGATGCAGCCTGCAAGCGACAAGCCTGATGTTCTAGTTCTAAAAAGTTCTACGCAAAATGAAAACGCCAGCACAGTTGCTGTTCATACATGGTGAAATAGAGTGTACAAGTGTCTGGAGCAGGGTGTCTGCAATGGTTCTGTTCCCGACAAACTAACTTCCCCACACACTTTTCCATCATCCTGATCCAGCTGGAAAATGCGAACGTGTATTATATGAGCTACGTCCTTCAAGTTTAGACCTATGTCTCAACACATACTGTATAAAATAGAAGACTACCTCGCATTAACGTAATGTCTCTTGCAGTGACAGCAGCGCTACAAACGCAGCAAAACACGGTACAAAGGTAAGTCTTTCTGCTAAACTGTTTCTAATATCTGATGACTGATAAAAACACATAGAAAAGAATTCAATTTAGTATCACTCGTCAACGTAATCATTTTACCTCCAAGTATCACTCAGAACGTAAGAGGTAAAACGATATGATCCCGATGTTGTTCTTTAAAATATTTTAACAATATTAATGCAAAACCAAACTATTTAAGAAAAAAGAGAGTTAAAAGAGTTTTATAGCGCAATGTTTATCAAAACATAGAAGACATAGACGAGTAGATGTTAATATATTTTATTCCTTCAGCTGATAAAAAATTACTTCTCCCTCAGTACCCAAGGATTTGGCATGGACGATTTTCATCACATAAATCATTCGTTCTGATGTTGGTTGATAAACACATTGTATTCACATCATTCTGACTATGAGTCTGTCAATAGATGAAACAGTACGTTTTATAGATAGTGGTCTTAAAACGATAAGTCAAAACAAATATTTAATCGATACATTTTCATGAAACATGGACAGAAATGATAGGCCATAAGCTGGACATTTGTTTTTGTTGCTTTAAATGTTCAAAATGCGCTCTTAGTTGTCCCCTGCAGAGCTCTACTCTTTTCTTGGGTTGGCTTCCGAATAACTTTCACTCTGTCAGAGTGCTTGTTGACACCTGGCGATATGTGCCATGGCCTAGATTCGAAAAGAGAAATCAAGGGTACAAGTCCGAAGAGTATGGGGACAAATGCTGACCCATCCGACGGGAATTCAATCTACCACCAAACCCAAATTCTCGGAACTGAAAACAGTGCTGCCACATGGCAGCTGGCACTATCCTGCTGAAAGCAGTACTGCCGTATGGTGGCCACAGCCTTAACTCTATGTCAGACTGAATGCTTCAGGACCTTCTCTTGGTAGACATCAAAGTCGACGGATCCTTCTAAACAAACCACAGGGAGGATCCTCCCAACCACAATCCTCACCCAACAAATGACTTTTCTCCATGAGCCTTCTTGCTCTCGATTACGGTGGGAGAGTTTGTTGGGCCCAGTACTTGTTAATTGATTTGTTTGGTGATTGGTCCAAAATATACCATTTTTCATCTGACTGGATTGCACGATGGGACCAGTCCTCCTCGAAACTGAGCCAGAAATGCAGGCTGCCAGCCAAAATTACTTATTTATCGAACTGAAAATTTTCATCGAGTAGGCTTCTAGGTTTTCTCTGAGATGTTATCTCAGAATTAGCCAGATTGTCCCATAGCTTAAACTCAACATGTTTACAGCATGTCTAATGTGGGATATTGGATATTGTTTAAAAGAATTATTTCCCGTCTCTAGGTTCAGTAATGCCACAAACTTCTTGCCAATGGGGACCTGAGGCCAAACTAAAGCTGTTTGGTTAAACCTCTTGACAATTCAATTAAATGCTAGAATATATGAGCCCTGTCGTGAATGGTTGGGGAAGAATTTGATCTTGAATGCCCTTTGGATCTATTTGATGCTCTTGAGCTACCCGAATGGAACGATGATAACCGATGATTGTTGTCCAGTGAATGGAGAATTTTGTTTGGAGTAATGACTGGGGCTGCGCACTTGGGCTATTTCTCAGAATGTCCCTCTCAAGATGAAATGATATGAAATGTGAAAATTCATGCCCCTTTACATAAATGTCGAACCTCCGTGGTAGCATATGCAGAATTATTGTTTAAATATCAGCCTCTGTAGATCATACTGTAGCTGGAGAGATCACGGCCCTGTTCGAAATCCTACCTCATTATTATGCTGTATTGCGAGTATACCTTTCTATAAATTAAAACCCTCCAAAATTAATTATTATATCATAATATATTAGAGCAGTCTCTCTCTCCAAAATTATATGCAATTATAAATTACACAAGCATAAACAGCTCGCACCTAACATGCCGTATCTCTTCTGCACTTAACCACGTTTCATTCACGGCTTTGATGTGTGATAAGGTTGACGCAATGGCTTGAATCTCGCACATTTTCGGCAGGATACTTTCTACGTTGCCAACTAGTACCTTTAGTTTTCCAACATTTTGGTCAGTATTTTCACTTTCAGTTTATTTGCCCGCACTGTGTTCCTCATTATGTTCATCGGCCGCTTTGGGTGGCTGGTTTTCATTACATGCTGGCTCACGATTAGTCGCTATAAATTAGTTAGTTATATTAGTTTGCTCCTGTTGCATTCATTTCATTGTCGTTTTAGGGGTGTAGTAGTACTTTGCCCATTACATGATATGAAAGCTATTGGTTATATTTAGTAGCATTTCCTTTGCTTTCGTGAACAATCTGAAGTGTCCCATGTCATATGGATCTACAGTGATCTCTTTAATATCACTCTTCAGTTCCAACCCTCAGACATCTCTTAGTTCCGAGCAGACATTGAATTTCTTTTATCATACTCGAAGTGAGCGCCTGAGGGAGTAAGGGACCGCCGAGGAACCCAATAAGAGAAAAGGTAATTAAAGGCAAGATGAGTTTAATAGTTTGCATTTAAACATTTTAATATTACGTATATTCGTTATTGACTCTTCGTTCTTCGCCGTGCACGTCTAGACGTCGAGTACTGGTGTACTGACATCTTGCCGGCAGAGCCCGGGACGTGAAGAGTTTGAGCACGTGGTGAGTTGAACGAAGTCTGGTTTCAACTGGTCTGGTTTCTGCCACTTTCTGGACGTGGCGAGTCCTGTCTGGTTTCTTCTACGTTCGCTCTGTTGTTGGCTGTGTGTTTTCTTCATGTGATGAGAGTTGTTATGGAGATGCTGATTTTGAAAGTGCTTGGTAGAGAGTCCGTGACACAGGTGGTGGTGGTCGGAACCAATAGAAAAGATTTGAGAGAGAGTTTGCACAGGGTGTACCTAAGTAAAGGGGTAAAACGGAGGGGATACAAGGAGGGGAATAGAAATGAGCGCTCTGCGCACATGTATTGAGTGGTGAGGGTCTGTCGTTGGGGTTTGTTCTTGTAGGTGGTCTCTATAAAGAGTTGTCCAGAGGGGAATTGATGCTAGGTGTGGTGGTGTGGGGTGTCATGTGTATTTGGGTGTTAGAGAGGGGCCGAGTATTTTTGTTTTCGAGCTTGGGAAAGCTCTGTGTGGTATTTGTCTAGTTTCTTGTGGGAATGAGAGGTGTAGGTATAGTTGTGGGTGCATTTGCTCAATGTTAGTCCATATTTTTTTGCGTGTTCGTGTAAGAGGGTGTTGATGGGGGTTAGTTTGGTTTGACGGTGTAATTGAGCTGATGTGTTAAAGTCGTGCCATTCTGCGTTTGTGATGAATCGTGTTGCTTTGTTTTGTACACTTTGTAGTTTTGAGATGGAGGATGGTGATAATGTGTGAAGTGGAATGGCTGGGTAGATGAGGGCTGATCGTACGTAGGCCAGGTAGAGCATCCTTTTTGTGTCCGGGTGCATGTGTTTAAAACGGTATAAACGAGAGAGGTTATTTTGTGCTATTGCTTTCCTTCCGTGACACAGAGCGTTGCAGCCATGTTATATAGGGCGGTTGGCTGGGCACTGCTGCCTGAGCTGCTGAGCACTGGTCGACGTCGTACTTCCGGGCGTAACGGAAACCTAGCCTCGTTGGTGGATTCACTTCCTGTGTTCTATTTGCTCATTGGTCGATGAAAGCTAGCTTCGTCGCGGTATTCGTTTGAAGTGGAGCCATGCGATTCACCACAGATCTGTGGACCTGACACATAGGCCACGTGAGTTTTTCGCCAACTTTTCCACACACACTCACTTCACATTTCCTGAATCCGATTGATGCCGTTTTCGGAATTGAATATTCAACTCAATAAAGACATTTAAAATTGGAGTAAAACAGGAAGACTGACTGAATTGCACTAGAACGTTACTGTGATACCAGCAGATACACTCTACTTTTCAAGGCTGTACGTGATCAATTTCGTACATCATAACTATATTTTTTCTTAATTAAGGTAATTAAGAGTCAGAAATTTCTCTCACGTTTCACACTACTTTGTTCTGAAGAGATGATCATTTACTGTGAGCTTGTGATAAACAGTTACTGATGCTGCAGTGCCATTAGTTTCTTGCAAGGTCGTGCAGCTGGTCATGTCAGTGTATTAGAGGTACCGGAAAGTACTGTCCTGGTTTTTCTTAGGGATAATAATTGAAAGAAATATCACTGAAAAATTATTATTGCTGAACAAAATAGTCACCATCATTAGATATGACCTTTGTCTATCTACTTGGGAGCTTTTAATCTCCCTTTCAAAAAAATTAACATCTCTGGCAGAAATAAAGGAAAACTACGCTTCAACTTAGTAAACATTTGGGAATCTTTTTCCGCCGATAAAATGCTCTAAAGAACGAAACAAGTGAAAATCTGATGAAGCAAGGTCTGACAAGTATGGTGAAGGCGAGTGAGGAAGAACTTGCCAATCTAAGGATTGCCAATTTATTTTTTCTTGAGTTTGTTTAGCAGAATGGGGTTTAGCGTTATCGCGTTGCAAAATAACTCCTTTGCTGTTCACTAGAGCAGAACATTTTTTACGCAACGATGCATTTAAACATTCGAGTTGCTGACATTAAAGGTTTGCAGTCACAGTTTTTCCTTGCTCCGATAACTCAGAGTTAAAGAAAATAAAAGAGAAGAGGACAGGACTTTCCGGTACTCATGATAGAACAACTTTGTTACAATAGCAATTTAATTTTTTACAAGTTCCCTATGGAATTCAAGTTGATGAATACAATAAATATTATACGATTTGCATAATTATGTCTAAACTTTTGTTTTTTAGATTCTTCTTAAAAATCCACGTGACAGTTGGCATCATTTTTCTGTTTATAATTACTTGACCTTCGTCTAGTAAAACATTCAAAGTTAATACAGCTATTAAATTTTATAAAGGTGCCATTCATTTAATTTTTACATGCCATTGGAAATACTCATTTGACTTACTTTAATTCTATCCCCTAATCTGTTTTACTTGCATGCTGTTTTCAAAGTAATTTTGATGAGAATGCTAACATAAAAGCTAACATTTCGTTGGTATGTTAGCATTCGTTGTGACCTGCAGCTCTGCCACAATCTACCTGCGTTACAATACCTGGATGAGAGGCTGACTATTTAAGATCTAAGATGTAAATTTTAAATTTAGAATTTTCAAACTGTAATAATTAGACACTTCCTGGAACCATTCTGATCCACAGAGAAGTACTCACTCTTGAAGAAAGTTTATTCCAACTAATATTGACCATACCTGCACCATCAGACCCTAATGAAACTACCCAGGAGTTGCAATCTTGCTTTTCAAGAATTCTTTACTTCTTTCCGAATGTATCATAGTTTCTGATCAAACAATTAGATTCGGGCCCCAAAAAAATTGTGAGATGCTGTCTTGTGCTGCGCCATTTAAATAGGGAGATTAGTGGAGTCTATTGAGATAGTTTTGTCAAAAGTAGTATCATAAAATCAAGTAAAAATTGTTTCGGGTGTTTTCGTTGCTTGAGGAGCCATGAACCGAAGTACCCTTATAGGAAGCTATTAATATCTACCTAAATAGTCTACTTTTGAAATTATTTTCACTCGGCATCGACTTATTAAAGAAATATTTAAACCTTTTTTAAGATCACAACTCTTCTTTGGTTTTAGTGGGTCATGGTATGAGCTTTTTTAGGTATTTGAAATACATACAGGTATACATATCTGTCAAGCATAATCTGCTAGTATTTTCTCAGCTGCCTGAAAAGAACTGATTATAGAAGTGCCGTACAGAATTTAGACTTGGCCTGCATGAACCCTTTGTTGATAATACATTTGTTCTCATCACGAAGAAGTCAGATGAGCTGACCGTTCTGTAGTATTTATATAATTCGCTCCCTAGCAGCAAATTCGTTAAGGGTATAGGAGAAAATGTTAATAAAAGCTTTTTGAAATAAACGTGCAATGTTTTGTATCTATAGTTTTAACCAATATGCATAGGAAGTCTTTACCTCTGAGTTTGAGTCTTTCATTTTGTAATTTCTGCTTCGATCGATTTTGATACAATAGTATTTCAAGCCAAATTTTCTACGTGTTAAGAATTTCCCATATTGTTGCAATGTCAATCCTAGGCTTAAAAATTATATGCTATCAAACATTCGACTTCTTCTCTCTGACTTTATAGTCATGAAGCAAGTTTTTCAACAAGGTTTGTCAAACGGCATAATTAAATTTAACAACATGCATCTAATGCAGACTTTTCTTTTTTATATTTTTTCTTCACAAATGAGAAAATTTATAATAAGTTGTTTTGAATATTTCATCCCACGATTGACCCGGTAGAGGTACTCATATTTTCTTAATGCTAGCACCTATGCTTCCCAATCGTATTTCATTCTAACATGGATAAAATTAATCAGCCATATTCTCACAAATCGTTGTTTTTCGACAGCTGCGACAGCTGCGACAGCTGCGACAGCTGCTTTATTCCGACAATGAAGCTTTCGGAATCACAAATCATCTTATCAGCCACATACAGAATCACGAGAATGTTAAATTGACGCACCTTCTGGTGTAAGTTTTTGAATTAAGCATTTTTCCTTGACTCTGTCGTCAACCTTGGGTACTTTGAACGAGGATTATTGAGCAATAATTACAAGGGTGTAGCTACGCAATACCTTGCTTCATTGGGCTTAAAAAAGCGACAATTTTTTGATATGGCCACCATTTTCGCCTGATTTGAACGCAATTTAAAATTTGTAGGTTATTGTGAAGCTAAAAGTTATTACAGTTAGACTACACTTCACTTTAAGAACAGCATAAAAGAACTTGTTTCACGATCTGTATCATCTGACACGATTAAAATTTAACGGATTCAACAAACGATATTCTCTTCTGTCACCAAATGTAGCGAGTATTGTATTAATAGATAACTTTCATGTTTAGTTCCCATTTAAATGAGTGTTGTTTATTTTTAATATTTATTGTTCACAATAGTTTCCGCACTTTTAATTCTCTTCTGGCAATTAGTTCATACTAAGACTTGTAAAAAGAACTGAGACCTGTAACATCCTGGGTCGGTTACAATAACAAATTTTCGGCAAAAATCCTTCTTTCTGTATTAATAGTAGCATTGAAACAAAGGGATTAAAAATCACCCCAAGTTGATTGCTCGAAAAAATTTACTCTAGATACATATCCCCTTTTCCCAAACATATTTTGAAAAATATTAGGTTGGCCAATTAGCGAGTGCAGCACTGCAGTACTGATGACGTACCGTGACATCCACCTTATACTTGCATTAGGTGGTAGGTAAACAGTAGATAATTCTATTTTAAAATATAAAATAGGATTCTCATTTCACTCGCTCCTAAGGCCACTTAATTGCGCACATCACCAACGTGCGGGCTTTAACGGTCTTAATAGCGATAGAGAAACAAGTCTTCATCAAGAAGTATCCTACTAATCAAACTCATCCCCTGAGTTGACATTGTTACCAATTCTCTCTCATAACAGCTGTGTCACAACAGACCCCATTTCAGTTCTCATACATATGTATTCTTTTCTCATGAATGGTCCATCGATGATTTTTTCCGTCCTCCAAGGAAAACAGTTTTACTCATTCCAACTGTATGTAGACCCATGCTTTACCTGTGGCAAGCCATGTTCTATTTGTGACTATGTTTTCTTCTAAATATGTCGTCTGTTACTCACTAGATTTTTTCCGATACAAACACATTTATAAGCATACTATGTCACCAAAACCTATCTTTTTTACACCAATCTACACTCTCCTTATTCTTCTACATTTCTTTTATGAACATTTACGCTGTCATCCACACGTTCGTTTCAAAATGAAATCCGAATGGAATGAGCCAATTTGAGCCATAAACTTTGCATGACGAAGATATTGTCTTTATTTGAACTGGTTTTGTGTGCCCTTTGAATAGAATGGCAATTCAGTCGAACTAGTCTTTCACAAACACAACGATGATTACAAAATTTTAGGAACTCTTCATTTTATTATAACGAGTATACATATGTACGGCGTTCAGGTTTGTGTTGCGAAATGCTTCACTTCTTGACTTTGGTTTAGTCTTTCGTTCATCAAACGTTGTACATCAAACGTTTGAGAGTCATTGGAAATGTTTTCGAATTTAATTAAATTATTTGAGATATCATTAGAATTGTGAGGAAGTCTATGTTTGCACATTTTTCCTCACCAAACGAATTTCTCCTACAGGCCTATTTGCTAAAGTTTTCAGCCTCCAGTATGTCGTATATATCTAAATATTCTCACATTTTACCTAACATAGCTTGCTTCTGAATTGCAATTAGATAAGTAATACGAGACCTTGTTGCACTCTGGCTCAACGAAGAATGTGTTTGCAATGGAGGGCACTGAAAGATTTGTACCTCTACCATAACGCTTCTGATATATTCATTGAATTTTCACAGTTCAGTGTTTGAGCCGACGTAGTGATTGGAAATTCCAGTATAGTTGGCAGAGGCGTCGACAAGAGAAGGCAGAAAGGAGGGTGGGCGGAACGCCGAGTATCGCAAATCCAAAGCAAAACCTCGGAAATAGAAAAAATAAAACGTCACCTCTTCTGCGTAATTGGTGATTTATTTACTATACTGAGACAACAAAATCTTCCACAGTCTGGAGGCTTTGCATTGTCAAATAACAGCTAAAAATATCAAAAATACAACTCTAAAAACAGACCCAACTTGAACATTACCCTACATCCAACAACAGGTATGGCTTAGCTTAAGTACTTTGGTGCAGCATTTCTAAGAGCGATCCCATTGACATTCCGCTGAATTCAGACCACTAGTTACCAAATAAAATTTGAAAATCACCTCTTCAGAGCAGAAGCATCGCATTTCGAAGTTGTCAGTCACTTCTAAATTTCTAAGAAGCTTCGTACCGTGAAGGTGCGATTGTATGGAAGCCAGCGTCGAAGGAATGAAGTAAGCGCAAGCGAGAATGGGTGCCACTCTCGACAGCAGGTGGGGCAGGGGCATAAGAGGAGGGCGACTCTCTCGCTACAAGAGGTGTGCTGTGAACACGAGCGCTCTGGACAGCCTCTGCTTCATTGGTCGCTGTGTCCGCCCTGTGATACTCCAGAGCTGGAGAGCCCCTCTCTACAAAGCCTAAGCCTTCATAGTTCTCACGGCTGTGTGCGTGGAGACCCGTCCTGCCTCCACCATAGCATCAACCATAGACGAGCCAGCGCCAGTCGCTCGATTCTACTTTATACGCAGCTTACTGTGACGGTTGTACGCAAATTGCTTTAAAAGTGAACTCCTGCTCCTAATTTTGCTCTGTTAAAAACAAAAACTAGTTTCAAAAGCTAAGCTAGCACAACTACTAGAGAGCCGGACAAATACTATAAAAAGCAAAAGTATTCCCAAGTCGCTCCTGAATAGTTGTATCAACGAAGATTTGCATGATCACGTGAAGTACTCCTTGTTGTGCAAGCATTAGTTTACGAGGTGTCTGAACTGTGGAAATTACTAAAATTTTCCCTTAGACAGTTCATTTTAAACGAAAGGAAAAAGTACCCTAAGCCTAGAATTTTTTGGGCAAACGTTGAAAACAAGCTTGCAAGCCAGCCGTCGATTGGTTAAGCAAGTGAAGCTTAGATTATATGTGATATCTCCGTCGCCTGAATCCAGCGCGTCATGGGCAATGTACAGGTAAGCTGGACATTTATCTCTCAATTTGCTTTACATTCTTAGGAAATTCTTCAATTGTAAGCCTTTTCGCTGGATGGGATGTATAACCTTTTTAAGAAAATTATTATAAGTCAAACTATCGTAGTTCACACGCGTTGGTTGTATCCAATTGTTTTAAAACTCATTTTTATAAAACGGTTATAGAAATTTTCATCGAAACGGTATCATATCATAACAGTCATAAATGGAGCTGTAATTTAAAGGTGAAAACGACAAAAAGTGAAGTACTGCTTCGAAGTTATGTCTCCCCTAAAAAACTCATGAATCCTCGGGCCGGTCAGAATTTTGTTAACTATTCGTAATCATCATTCATTTTTTAACTGCTACGGAGGGTTCCGGCCG
>VCRD01001107.1:51258-141751 GCA_006783055.1 Trinorchestia longiramus
CACTACAGCAGTGCTGGACTGGTGCAGCACTACAGCAGTGCTGGACTGGTGCAGCACTACAGCAGTGCTGGACTGGTGCAGCACTACAGCAGTGCTGAGGCGTGTTCTGCTCGAGCGATGCTAACACATCACGACGCTCCCATCAAGAAGGAGGGAGAACAGAAATAGGGGGGACGAGGGGGCAAGTCTCAAGCAACTTCATACATTTCTTTCTTGATCCAAAGCGTTGCAGGATGATCATTGCTCCACGTACAACTGATCTAGTACTTCACACGATGAAAACATACCATATCAAACTCTTGTAAAATATCAGTGATATTCGTCTTATCGATCCAGCGTCAAAAAGTTAACTTTGTTCAAAGAGGTTTTCCTGTGAATCCCATGAGTTTTCCATTATTATTTTGTAAATACACTACTTAAGATTGATTTGAATATATGATGGTGCAGCGAGACGCTAAATTGTACTACTATCATAAGTGTTTTAACATTAACATTTTTCAACTTTCATTTTCTCTACGGATGCCTGTTCTTTTACACCTGTAAGGAGCGTGCGCAATAAGCCCATGTATTAACATGGTCTCTGAACATAATAGTATGTGTGAGCGTCTCCGTGTTTGTGAGCAGCAAAGTGGGTGAGGTGGAGCGCAGGGATACAAATGGCAGGAACGAGGCACACGACAGAAGGCTGGGAGGGCGCGCGGCCCTTGTCATTTGCAAGCCTCGCGTCACTCGACACCAACAAAAAACTTACCGGGACCCAAAGTCTGCGCTCAGACGCGATTGATGTGCGCACTCAGATTAGCCTCCAGTCTTTAGGCAAGACAATTCTTTATTCTGTGCCCAAGGAAAATGAATAGGAATAGTGGGCACCGTGGTGCTGAAGTTCAGAGCGAGGAGGTTTGCAACGCACAAAATTCGCCCGAGTGGAGGAGCGACTTTGCAGACTCTGATATGCGTGATTGTATGCAGTCAAATTAAAACAGCAATGAGCGAGGAGGTAGTTCATATTTTTATTCAAGTTATTGGTAATGTTATGGAAGTGAAGAAATCCTTGTATGAAAATTGTCATTTTTTTTTATCTCGAAACATTTGCTGCAACCCCACGAGCTAACAATCCCTGATCGAAAATATTTCTTTTCACTATTTTCGTGTCAGTTATTATGAAGTTAAAAATTAAAAACTCTTTCCTTAAATATGTTTATTTGTTCGATTGTGCACCAATGTTAAGCAGTTTTTTCTCCATGAGCACTTGGTGTCAAAACACTTCAGTAACAGGGACAACATTAAATAAGCAACTCCCCAAGGCCAACAAAAATATCGCTCCGTCTCAAACAGAGCATGCAGCTCGTGGTTCGGTCAAGCCTACAAAGAAACTCCGGCGTCGCCCAAGCGACTGACAAAAAAATATCACGAACGGAGAAAAACCACGAGGCGATATAGCACAAGCGAAAAAAAATCCGAAGAACGGTGTCGTGATCTTTGGCCCGCGCCGAGGAGCGTGCACGGCTCTATGGGAGGAGAGCCCTTCACTGTTGCGCTTCATAAGCCCGACTCGAAGGGCAGGCAAACGAGCTCTGTCTCGACGCAACCCCTGTCTCGACACCGCACCAGTTTTGGCTGTTGCATCAGTATATTTTTCTGACGTCAGCTCTGAAATGCAATGACGACTTCGCACAAGACATCCATGCGAGTCTATGTTTATGCGTTGTTTTCCCTCTACTTCAGTCGTTTTGATGACAGTTTGTCATAAAAGATTACAAGAAATCCACCTGTAACATCAATGACTCGAAACACTTTATTCCAAAGCCTGCATTCAAGTTCGAATCGTAACAAAGCATATTTTTTATGTATTGCACCAATCATTGTGGAATGAATCTGGTGCACTATATACATATATGTAACGATACACGTACTTATCTAATTGAAACTTAAATTCTTCGACACCACGGCAGACTGTATTCGTTAATGATGTATTCGTGATCTCGTTCTGTAAATTTTAATTCAGCAGTTCAGCATGCAGGTGTTTAACTGATGAAAATAAGAAATATATAAATGCATAAACTTATCAAAATAATCTAGTACTTTTCTGAAACACACCCATATATTATCGTTTACTACACTATCACATCAAGTCTACTGCTAGTACTTTTAAGGACTCGATTGTATATCATATCACTATGAATTTCACAGCCATATTTTTTTGGAAAAATTAAAGATACATTTTCTTATCATCTAATATAGTGTTTCAGCCTCGCTGAGTAAACATTTAGTAAAATATGTGCAAAATTCCCAACACATGTACAACCATAATTGTATATGTATATGAGGTCGATGTTTACTCCAGAAGAAAATGATGAAACTCAATAGCATTAATAGCTTTTCCAGCGTTAAATGCTGGAACATTTATTAAAATTTATGCTCCAGCTCATCAATGTTATTCAGTTACTCTTTCTACTTTGACCGCACATGTCATCCTCGTTTTACTATCGATAAGACCAATAAGCTATGAAAATTAACATTTTTTTAATATTGTTACAAACGTATTCTAAATTGATTCATTTTACGAAAAATAAAAATTGCAAGAAGTCGTAATGGTTTTGACTATCTGATCCATTGCTTAAATTTCCAGTTTGGCGATTTTTAGCAAAGGTTTTAGATCTCAAGACTCCCTTGTCTCTGTGTTAGGTCCTGATATATATTAGCATTCATGAACATGCAGTGGTATTAGATATCAAGTTTTTTGCAGGAATGGGCTTCACATATAAGAGTGAGTGTATGCAATTGACAACCGGATTGTGTGTATGCCTGACTGGCTGGGTAAGAGTGTGCGCGCAGCAGTTATCGTACATCTGAAGAGGTACAAGCCAGAGGTGTTGTGGGTGGTCACTATTCCTATTAACAATAGGCGGTAATTCGGCGCTGGCTCGACAAGCCTTGCGACTTATGATCAATCGTTGGGTTGCCTAAACGTGAGTCAAGCATGTCCTGATGTTATCATATGCGCTTTCGATCTTATCCAAACCCGGTAACGCTAATTGAGTTCTAAAGAACAGTCGTTTTATTACTTTTTTTTGTTGCAGCATGAGTTGCAAAGTTCTAAGCTCATAAACTAGCTTATTGGCTAACTGATAATAATCTCGTTTAGATTTATGGTCTCACCAGCCTTAGTGTTGCAAATATAAACATATTTCGTGGAGTGATGAGAGAGGAGTACCTAGTTTAGAGTTTACATCATTAGCGTCGTAAACTCTGGGCAGAGTTTTAACGAGCCTTCCATGATGCCTACAATGATGATCCATTACTTGGCATTATGCACGCGAGGGCAGTCACTTCCTCCAGTTCCACAAGAAAAGAACTGAAAAAATTATGAGCAAATCTTTCATTCTTGGGTGGAGATAGATAATTATGGCTGAACGCGTATGGAATTTGGAAAACTTCTACTGGCCTGTTTCATTCTCGAATTTATTGATAGTTTAACGCATGGTACGGAACTTCAATTTAGCTCAGTTTTAATGATTTATTTGAATTAATATTCCTTTTGTGTTTCGCAGTGTTTATCTTGCATATCTTTTATAAAAAACTAGACAGAGTTGTATAATGTAGTTAACGATGGACACACATAATAACCCATTAAATTACTGCTAATTCCATTCTATTTAGTTTTGAATAGTACTTTACTTAGCTAATTAGGCAAAATATAACCCAAGACCACCAATTATCTAATAGAAAATTGGCAATGGTACAAACACTGAAGCTAACTCAACGTCCAATTAAAGCAAGAAGCTGCACCTACATTCAACAAATTCCCAGGAAATCCTCTTGGCTATTATTCCTTAAAAGCTATATTTATTATTAGTTCAAAGGACTAAAAAATATCCTGGAATAGGTGTGACGTTTTTGTAATTGCTACACCATAAATTATTTTTATTAAATAAAAAAGCAGTTTAAAACTAATGTATACGTGTCACGTAACAAGAAATAAGTTTTAAATCCGTTTAAAACCTAATAAAACTCTCAAGTAATTTTTCCCGGAATAGTGATATAATATGCGTGCACTTTATGTTGTTCAAAGTCTTAGCACGAGAATTGCATGTAAATAATGTACTAGGGTTTTTCAAGGTTCTTGTGTGCAGAGTTAATAATGCTCCACCCATGCCAAATCTGTCTCCTCGTAAAGTCCTTAGGAAGTGTTACGACATCGTAGGTATGCGAGGTGAAGATTTACGCCCTCTCTAATCAGGCAATGCAAGAGTGGAATTGCACACTCGTGATAAGTGGCCAGCCGCGGTTCCTTCTTCTTCCCAAGCACATCCGCTTTCTCGAAAAAATATAACTGCGTCCAGCAAAAATTACCATCATTTTTTTGCGATCCACGCGCGAACAAACCAAGTATTAGTGCCAAATTTAAGCCCCGCTGCATATATTGCTTCCCTAAGCTCGAGGAAGACCGGCTCCTATGAGAGAAAGGGAGCCAACAAACCCCATCAAAAGCTAACTTTTACAATACCCAAAGCTATCGCAGTCGTAGCTACATCCGGTGAGATTCCTCAGGCTCAGCCGGCCGCTGCTCTTCGAACATGGGCAACTGGTAGAAGCTTTGGCGAAAGGGTGAGACAGCAGACTGGAAGGGAATAAAACAAGCTCTATCGAAAGGAAGGAGATAGGAAGTAATAGTTGACCGGGTGGGTGAGCGGTATTTTCTTTGGTGGGTTCAGCATGCATTTCCTGAAAGATAAGCGAGCCTAGATGATGCCGATGATGATGATGTCACTGGCTGGAAGCGCTCGCTGAGTCCGTGACAAGACTAACCACTTGAGCTCCAGGGAGCGACCGATATACACGACCACTAAAATAGACGCAAGGCGAGGTAACAGCCCATGCTTTTGACGGAGAAAAAAGACATGCATATGAACGAGGCACCGATAAATGCAGAGAAAAGGTGAAGGAGTAAGGCAGCAGCAGTGGTGGCAGCGGTGGGATGCGCGACGGTTGAGTCTACATAGGCACCACACCTGTACCTTTGCTCTTCAATCTCTTCTTGTGAGCCAGTGCACTCCCTTGCTTGCTTGTCCTTGCAAGCAATACTTTGCTTTCAAAGCGTCATTATAATCCAGAAAATGATGAATCATGTTGACGTACCATTAGCAATATTAAAAGAATCGCTCATCTTGAGAAAGCTTACGTAATTGTGAGTGTGAAAAATTTCAAGCTTAGAGCATCGTTGAACTCTTTGAATCAGTTGAAGAACATTAAATGAAGTGTTGTCTTTCGTGAATTAATTCCCTCGAATTTGTGTGATGTGTTCATCACCTTAGTGGTGTGGTCTTGATTTTTAAAACGTTTGGTGCTTGTGAAGCATCGGAACTGTGCTTCATATTAACTCCAAATTATGAAAAGACTAATGCAACGGTAAATATTAAAACGTGAAGGTCTCCGTTTCTAGACAAGAAAATGACAAATAAGAAAAAAGTAAGTATTTTTAAAAATGTTGGCGCCTTTTAGTGATAAGTTTGAAATAATAAATAAGAATCTATACAACTGAATTTGTTCTCATACCTAGAAACTAATTTCTAATTTCTTTCAGCACATTGTTCTGTATATATCAGCACTTCTAATATTGTTTTCAATATTCGTTATTTGTGAATCTACTAAACGTTATTTGTTGTATATTCAAATAGAATTATGGATAATCATAATTACCTAATGTGGGGAAACCTTAGCGTATAGAAAAAAACTTTCTATCGACTGTTGAGCAACATCGAAATCCTGGTCGCATGTCAGTTTGTACGTGAAATGATGATCGATTTTGACAAGATAATGTTTAAAATTTAGTAATACGCTGAATATTAGATGAATAAGTCTCAATAACTTTTATCAAAGATCTTTTTAAATGCACAATTTTATTTATGTTAACTTCAAACAGTAGTTTTATTGAAACGTTCAGTCAGATTATCGTACTTTTGTCCCACTCATTTATAACAGGTCATATATAAGCAAGTAAAATGAAGACACTTAAACATACGCATAAAAACATGGAAGAAATTTATTTCTATTTTACACCTCTCAGAAAAAGACTCATATGATTTAATCGAAAACACTAAACAGAAATGTCAAAAATGAATTAAAAATTAGTTGCAACACGAAAATTTAGGCTTCAGGTATGGTCCTAAATACGAGTACAGAGGAGGATCAAACAAATTGATGGATTCGACGGATTCCGTTCAAAAATAAATTAACACTAGCAACTTCTCATAATTATTATCAATGCTTCATTTTAGCATGCGTTTCTAATTATTTTCTAGATAGTTATTTATTTACCAGCGTTTTATTGTTCTGTGAGACATAAAACTAATTACTAAATATTATGAACGAAAAACCCAAGCAATTTGTGTGTAATTCATATGTGTAATCAATAACACTTTATTGCGTATATTTACATATTTTACATTTATGCAAACCACAATTTACAATCTAGTTAAATTTCAGGTATGAAACTTTTCTTATGGAAATTTTTTGACATCCTGAAGTTGAAATTATATTCCACAAAACTGAATTAAATCTCGTTCAAAATAAAATTCAGGAGAATATTAAGATGGTAAATGCGATATTACTTTGCCTGCATTTTGCTAATAATGAAATTAAGTCTTATATTACTAATTTAACACACGCTTCCCAAACGTTTTCTAAACAAATGCCTCTTTATTCACATAAAAAAACTGTGACGGACGTTCATAAAAATTATGAAATAACTATAATAGAATAGAATAGAATAGAATAGAATGAGGCTATAGGAACGAACCTTCTGGCCCATTCTTGGGTCGGATAATTACTTCGATAATTATTCAGTTGTTTACCCAAGTCCCATGCCGTATTTCTAGCCGCGTCAACCATGTCGGCAGCGGGATTCGAACCCGGGTCTTTCCGCTCGCAAGCAGATTCGCTCACCAGTCGACCAAGCTGGTGATAGTCGACCAAGCTGGTAATACTTTTGTAGAAAATACAGCTAGTTAGGCAGAAAATATCGTGGTAATTTTAAATTTAGAAATTCTTTGGTTCTTTATCCTGTTATTTTTTAATCATTAAATTTCCGTTCTAACGGCTTCTATGCAAGCTGTTCTTTAAGGATGATCTCCTTTATCAGACGACTTACATTATTCGTCACTAGCGCCTTGGTACATTACTATTGCCTACCAGTAAATACCAGTATTTCCTACGTATATGATATCTATCTTCATCTTTCCTAAATCTGGTACTTTCAAGCAAGTTATTAATTTGCTGAAGTTTCAAGGCAGTAAGAACTATCAAAGAAAGAAAATGCTGCTGATATGGAAAATCTTAAAACTCCAACTGAGGGCACTGCCTAATTACTAGGTATTTAATCATGCATTAACTGCACTGTCGGTCACCAGATTACAGGATTCTAATTTTCATCTTAACTACACGAAGATGTGTAGTTAAATCTTAACTAAACAAAACATTCAACTTTAACAGTCATTCAACTTTTATTATTTAGAGTTCAAGTCATAATTTGTGATACATTTTCCTCGTGCTGGCACTCAATATACAATAAGGTCGGTACGAAACTGAAATGAGCACATCAACACAATGTAAATCATTCTGTATACCAAAATATGGAGTAATCACAAGGTTCTAAGTGTGCCACAAAAATGAAATTGCGATACCTTGTGAAAAACGTAATAATTGCCAACACTTCTATAATGACTCTGAAATTACGGAGATGAAGCGACAGTACTGTTCGCTTTCTTGACAGTAAAAGAAGTGTTCAAAAATTGAGATTTCCTTAATAAAATATAATACCAGTTGATTGAATGTTACCACATCGGATAAATTGTTTCAATATTAAGCTGAACTAAAGAGCAAGAATACTAGTTGCTGTTTTGAAAGTTAATAAATGACATCGTCAAAAATTCAAAGCTTCGTAATTTTTATTTCCCCGTATTCCGTCAGACAGCAGATAAAATGAAAATTGGCTGAGAAAAATAAAAACTTGGACATGATGCTTCCCTCGCCCCGTTTGCGATCAAAATGGAAATCAAACTAAGTAGTTATTTCGACTGAAGAAAAAACGAAAGCCCAAAAATGCTATTGTTTTGGAGTTATTAAAGTGTCTACACAACCAGACTCTATGTACGATTGAGCTCTAATTATTTAGTTTACACCTTAATTTGTGATGTACCTTCAAACATTTCATACAATAGTTGATCAATATATCAGGTACCACTACGCGAAATAGTTCCCACTGGAATTCTTGCAAAGCAATATGATCCTTTATGATTCGGTGTTCGAAATTAACTTCAAACTCAATTCTTAACTTTACCACGTCTGATCGACAGCTTCTCTGCTCTAAGAAATTACAATCAAATGAGCTAAACCAAAGTACAATAGGAATTTCTTAAAAGTCACAAATATATGCTATCAATATCAAATCATGAGTTCAAAGAAACTCTCAATCAACCGAGTTGAGATCTTGGATCCCAGAATTAGTGTTGACAGAGTAGGGGGAACAAGAAACAGTAAATTTTCATAATGGGAATGGGTACATTTATAGATTGAAACAAAAGGCACAGAATCCATAAAACAGTCATGAAGTCGTCTATCAGGATCATCAACTTTACAGCATTTGATTCGCAGCAGTTTTAAATACAAAAAAAATACTCTAAACTGTAACAAAGTCATGGTCTTTTTCTCTGAAAACGAAAACCCCTTTTTCAATCTAAATTCAAATCTTCTTTCCTAATGTTCCAAATTTGTTAAGCATGAGACTGTGGATTTAAAAAATATAAGTTTTAATCTCAAAATAACCATGCCATTGTATTCTAAACCCACTTAATCATCTTTTGGAATACTTATACGGATGGAAAGTTTAGTTTGTTCGATTTTTGGAATCTATGCACGAGTCTCTCTTCAGGAACCAACTGTAGTCAGAGAACTTTGAGCAGCCATCAAGTCTGCTTAAGGCATTTGGTCCTTTGATCTCATTACAGCGCCGTGTCGCAGAGTTGAGAGTAGAGCATGAGCAGCCTCTGATCACGAGATGGTCTGCAGTATTGATTTTAGTGTCACGATAAACACATGAGGTTCCATGCCTGTAACCTCGTCATGCTGCTCCAGACGCTCATTTACTCACAAAGTCATGTTTCATTGTCTCTGGCCGCACGTATGCAAGTTCTAAAGTTTCTCTCCGAGTGTGTACTCGTAGCTGTAGGTTCACATGGAAAATCGAAATCCAGCAGCTTACGTCGGATTTGGCTATGATACCCGCGCAAAAATGTATTCATATCGTATCTCTGCGTTTGTGTTTTAAGAGTATAAAAGCTATAAGTCAGTTTTGTAAATGAGATTTATGTTTTACTCATTAGTTAGTTATTATCGTTAGCATCAATCTGTGGTTAATCAAACTTTGAATTTCATTTTTTCCAAAATGGAAGTATGAAGATACAAGTAGCATAAAGGAATGAAATTACATATTACATAGATGAAATGACCGACCTGACCGATTGATACGTAAGAGTGAAAAATTTCAAAAGGTGAGAAGTTGAATTCATTGTTAATAGAGAGAGTATAATGACAAGCAAATTGGTATCTATCGAATGCAAATTCTTGAGATATATCAGTTCAACGTTGCATTAGCAGTGTTTTCACAAGAATATTCAAGAGATATGGACTCAACGTTGCTGAATGGAATAGCGCTTCGTAAAACTCTCGTTGAATTTGAAAATTTGACAAAAAATCGTGGGTTCTTGTGTACTTGTGACGTGTTGCTACCTGGGGTGAAAGTGCGAAGAACAACGAAATCGTGAGTGTGCGTTAAGATAAGGAGTTTTAGCATGTAACAAACTATATTTTAATTTTAATTCTGAGAACGAATGTTTGTTAATGATATTCATGGTACTATATATAGCAGGTATTTCCAGTAGGCGTAAAAAAAGAGTTGAACATATTCTTTTGTGGATTGTATAATTTGGTAAGGAAAGTAAAGGATGTACTTGTTATGGGTGCGAGAATGCGAGCATTAGATAAACGGAGAAATTGGGAGTGAAGGTAGGGAGAGAAAATATTAAAAACTGCGGGTGGTACGGGTGCCATCATTGTTCAAGATGGAAAGGTAGAAGCGAAGAGGCTATGCTGGGTGAATGTGGGGAGGTTAAAGAGTGAGGGAGGAGAGGTTAAGAAGCAGAAAGGTGGACAGGTTGGAGAGGGTGAGGTAGCGAGTCAGTCAATGGCACCAAAGGGTACCGACGTACAGACCACGCGTTCTCAGCAGGCAGTGTAGGCGCACCAGCACGCGTGTCAGATGATCGCGCCCTTGAACTTCGCTAGGATCATCGCAATAAAACTCCCTAGTCTTGCATTCCAGACTGGAATCCCTAGCATCGTCCACTCTTTACAGAAACATGTTTCATCATCCATTTCTCTGGAAGACCTTATTCCATTATCCTTCCGTTTAGCAGTGGACACAGGAAAAATGTTTTGAAATAAAAATTATGAACTTTTCCACATTTTTAGCTCAGAACATAGTTTGAGACATCACAAGAAGTTTGGGCAAATTTCTAGCTAATCTAGTTGTGCTACAGCTACCTTCATAACACCGTATCAGAACACATGTTTTCCCTACACATGAAAAACCATGCAAATTAAAATCTTAAATGCGTATTTTTACTTCAATATTCAGTGAGTTTTGACGAAACTTATTTCAGCAGAATTTTTGTTCTCGTTTGAACCTCAGAAAGATTGTGTTCAAATAAAATATTTCAATGTAGTATTAAGTGTTTTATAATAACGATACATAGAAGTTATCTATCTCACTGGAAATATTTGTTAGCAGTTTTTGAGAGCATTAGTAGGAGCTTTCAACCAACATGAGACAAGCAAGGGAAGGAAACTCTGCCCTGCGCTGAATTGATACTGGGTTCAAATGCAAATCGCTTCATTTACACGGATCGTGTACGAGCAAGGGAGCGAGTCCCGGAGTGTATTGTTTTCTACGAGTTGTCCTTGAGTGGCCCAGACACTCACGCGTCTAAAATAATGAGCCTTCGTAAAGCCTTGTCCTTATGGAGGAGCTCATTGCTGTGTGGTCCGAGCAAGTGCTCAACGTTCAGAAAATCTAAGCGTGAAGCTCAGGGCCCACAGAAGAAACGCTCTTAGAGATGTGGGCTTGCTGGTGCTGCTGAGTCCTTAATAACTATTACAGGTTAGATTAACAAACCTGATGCAAGCAAGGATTCATAGTTCGTATTAGGAAGGATCTATTATTTAACAAAAATGGTTATGGTTACGTGAATGTTGTATCCAATTCGCATAACTACGTATTAATGAATTATTTAAAACATTCATTCGAATGTTCATCGTACACAATAATCTAAATCGTCTCAAAGCTACTAGACTGTTTGCTGAAGTTTAAACGTAATTCAGGCTGAACTACCTTATTTCGAGTTCTCATGTTTTGAAGCAATGCACAGACGGTGGACTATAATAAACTGTCCTTTTTTTGAGTGTCAATACATCCATTCAACTCAGTATACTTAAGATCATCGAGCAGGGCAAAAATGAAACTTTTAGCGCTACAATTCATTTACTAGAGACTTGTTCACGAGATGAAGAGGAAGTCCTCTAGATCTCGAGGAGGGGTGTGGAGTAGGAGATGGAGGAGTGGAGCGGACGGCGGACGTGGCAGCTAAGGAGGAAGGGTTGATGTTTAGCCTCAAGTAAACGGTAGCTGCTTCTGTATTACGCACGGTAGCGATTGTGCGACCGTTGCAGATGGCCTGTTTCTTGTGGAGAAAAGTGCCAAGAAAAGTGCTAGAAGATAAATGGCTGCCAGGCCACCCTTAAATTAAGGTAACTATCTCGGGACGATAAGATGAAAAGAAAACGTTTAGAAAAGAAATTCTTCTATAGACTCATTAATTGGCTGAGCAAACTTGAAAAGTTCGTAGCAGATGATGAGTTCATAGCCGAGAGATGAAATGCCTCTTTCAGATATGCGATGATGGTTAACCTTATCTCGATAGTGAACGGTATCGAGATAATTCCTGACATATAAGATACTTTATTTAGGTCAGTATATGTTGTGCTCGAGTCAAATATTGAAAAATAATGCTAGTTTACTGCTGTTAACATAATAAGGAAAAAATTATGAACTGACACTGTACGAAACACTACCTTGGTTACCTTTCTCGAACTATTGGCTGGAGGTGTCACTGAATGATCAGTGTACTTGCGCAGGAAAAATAGAAATGAACTTGAACAATGTTTGTAAATTAAAAATGCTACTCAATGCAAAACTTAAGTCGACTTTTATTCCTGCAATGAATTCTAAGATGTACCGACAAACAAATTTTTGTACCGAGGTAGTGCTCATTGTAATTCATTTAGAGTAACTACTTCTCTTCAAAGAACAAAAGCTTGTACCCGCAAGCCAATTTGAACCAATATTTACTAAACGTCAATGTCTACTTGTCCAAAATAATCTCCAGCCTGTAATCGAATAACAGCGAAGCATGCTCTCGCAAAACGAGCTTTCGCGCTTGAGATGTCTCCATTTCTCTTTTTTAGTGTTTCCAGAACAAAGGAGGGTAGAGTTCCTCGAAATTAAGTGAGGTCGGTCCCACTTCAGAGCAACAGTGGTACTGATTTGCTCTCTGTGTCTGCATGGGCGCACCCTGTTATGCAAATGACGGGCTCGTGTACAGCAGACAGAGAAAAAAATATTGTCTGACACAGGAAGATTTTTCAGGCTTCTTTCCGGTCAGAAATTGCGAGTAAAATCACGATGCGCGTTTTGGTTGAACGTTGGAGAGGATTGCGGTTGCTTTTTCTAATGTGGCCAAAATAAAAGCATACTAAAAAGTTATTGCATTTGCAGCACTTTCTTGGACAGGTTATTACAAATTATTTAAAATGTGTACAGTATTGGATGAGCACCAGTACTGTACACATAAATCGAAGATATTAGGAGACAATACTTTCAATTTTTTGCTATGAGATTTATTATAGTTATTATAATAATTCTTACAGTGCGAATTCAAAGTGAGATTTAGATCTTCATTGTAACTCCATACTTAACATCGGTGTGATTAGTTTTGATATTTATCAAATGATACGATCGACATCTACCGTCATCTTTATTTACGCGATAGAAAATAATGGTATCCTACAAGGTAGCAAAAATGTGGTTCAAAATCTTTGTATTATGAAAAATTATTATCACTATTTTTGTTAATAATCTCTCAGAAATTATTAAGAAATGAGTATGGATCTAATGAAATAACTTTTTAAATGCAATTTAAAAGACAAACATTACTTGTAAATTTTCAACTCGTTGTCTTCCTGGTAGTCTTAGATCTAAGATGTTGAGAACAGTCTAGCTTTCATACTACAATTTAGTTAGTAAGTCACGCTTGGAACAGAACGGGAGTTCTCAGTACCCGTACTGTATGTTGCGCATGCAACGCGCTATGCATGAATAAGAGTGTTGACTTCGTCAGAGGAGTGTGCAAATGCTGAAGTTTACCCTGGAAGTTATAGTGCGGGTACTCCTAATTGGGGCGGGACTTGCGACGCAGTAGGCGGAGCTTGGGTATCTTCAAATTGCTTGCACCAGTTGACTTCAGATCGGTCATTCGTAAGTGTTCTGCTTGTACAAGAAACGTACCTATAATACAATATCTCTGTATTAGAGTACGCTGTGTGAGCCTTAATACGCATCTTTATTCTCAAACGTTAACAAAAGAATAACTTCGAAGTTTCCAAAGGATTTTTAGGTAGAATAATGTGACTGCTGTGACAGAGGCGTAATTTAACTTATACCCGTTAAATCCGTACGTCTTCTCAATCAAAATGACGGTAAGAAATTTTTTGTAAGAAATTTAAAAAATATCTATGATTTCCAAGAGAAACATCAATGGTTACAATCAGTCAAAATTAAGCATTGTTTTAATTCTTGATGGCACTATTTTCATTTTATTCATATTATGAACTAAGTAACTATTGTACCTTACCTACCCTTCAAATTTATTTCTGGATCAAAACTTTTCATACAACATTAAATCTTAACTTAATAATCCAAGTGTAATAGTTTTAAATAAATAATATTTAGTTATCATCATTATACATTTAATAAGGTAAATGATAAGTTCTCTAGCATGCGAAGGCGAGAATATCATTTGTGTTTCCAGTTACCTTGATGAATGGATTATTACGAATGTTTGTTATAATGAAGCAGAACATCTTTATAGTGACCTGGATTCCAAATACATTAAAATTTTTATGACGAAAACCCAATCCGAATTTTTTCGTCGGTTTACCGGAGATAATCATCGATTTGCGGTGATAATCATCGTTTATAGTAGGATCTTCCGACGATAAAAATAGTACCGGTTATTACCGGTAATTATAGGTAATTAAAGAGGATGAACTGTTCGCCGACGATATTTACCGGTCTTTACAGTCTTATTCCTACCGTCATTCCAAGCATAGCGAAAAGACGATAAAAATACAGTCTTTTTCAGATAATAATTACCGGTTTATCGTAAGATATCATCGGTTTATTGTAAGATAAGGCGATAATTACCGGTTAATGCTGACGAAAATTAGCGCCGGTCAGACGATAAAATTTGAATTGGGAAGAAAGGCCGATTTAATGGCAAAAAAGACTCAGCCTGCGTATAGTTCAATTAACAGCTGCATGCGTATACGTGTAGATATATGGAAACTAAACCAAAATATTGTTTTACCTACTTGCCTCTCATAGACATCGTTAATTATACCAAACGACAACTATATGTAGCTGATGCTATTCATACACTCTGTAAAAGTGCTTATTATAGTTTGCATAATATAGCTTCGTAACCAATTAAAATGCTATATTTTATGATCTAGGCTTTAATTTTAACGATAAGAATAGTAGCGTTCTATTATCATATAAAAATAGGATCCCACAAACTATTCAGTTAAGTATTTCATTAATAACAGTTCTACTGTTTGAGCTCAGCCTATTTCTTATGGGAATTTATGTATTCTTATTTATTATTTCAGTTGCTCAAAAGATATTTTATGATTACGATATAAAGACTGTGCATTTAAGTCATTCATCAAAAAAATGCACACAGCAATGTATCGGCTGAATGTGTTCACACCTCAGGATCGTTATCATTGTGTACAATAAAAACATGTGGTGCAATGCACGCAATGAAAACCTGTAATGCAATGCATGCAATGAAAACATGCACTGTAGTGCACGCAGTGAAAATATGTAATGCAATGTACGCAGTGAAAACATGCATTGTTTCACACAATGAAAACCTGCACTACAATGCATGTAATGAAAATATGCACCGCTGCCAACATGGTTGACGCGGCTAGAAATACGGCATGGGACTTGGGTAAAACAACCGAATAATTATCGAAGTAATTATCCGACCCAAGAATGGGTCCGAAGGTTCGTTCCTATAGCCTTATTCTATTCTATTCTATTCTATTCACTGCACGCAAGGAAAACATTTTCTGCAATATACGCAATAAAAACATGATGCAATGAAAACATGCACTGAAAAGTACGTAATGAAAACATGTACTGCACTGCATGCAATGAAAACATGTACTGCACTGCACTCAATGAAAATATGTACTGCACTGCATGCAATGAAAACATGTACTGCACTGCATGCAATGAAAACATGTACTGCACTGCATGCAATGAAAACATGTACTGCACTGCACACAAGAGACGACTGACACTGTTTCATTTGGAGGTATGATAGGAAGGTCGTCCAAGTATCATAGATAGAACAGTTAGCAGTTATTGACCTCTACTAATTTTAGGAAACATTGAATTGAATTTAACACGTGACAGAAACTTAAAAACTTAATAATGAAAGCTTAAATATAATATTTCTATGCAGGTAAATTGTTGTTGGTTGGATTCGAAATGTTCGAAAGGTAAATGCATAATATCTTTTATATTATAACTATAAGTTACTTCGCATCAAGTTTTTTACAATGCGTATCAAGGATTTTAGCATTGTCTCATGAATCTTTATACACACAGTGAGAATAATTCTCCACACAGTAGGAATAATTCTCCACACAGTATGAATAATTCAACACACGGTATGAATAATTTTACACACAGTATGAATAATTCCACGGACAATCAAATAAACGCTGGTGTTCAAATTGTTGTGCCTAATCACGTAGGTACCTTATTTCAGCGAGGTGCTAATGGGAGGCAGGCAATTTTCACTTCTCTGCCTCTCGATTCCTCCTATTGAGACCCTCATTGATAAGATGTCTGTCGACAGCAGAACATGATATTGTCTCTGCCAAGTTTCGACTCCATCACTGCAGATGCATGACTTAACTCTCGCCAGTTTGTCACGTGAATAATACAACGTACCAACTATACAGCGCATGTATCAGGTTGGAAGGAAAATATTGTCATATTCTGTATGCGATGTGTATTTTTGCATGGTAATTGAGCTGTAGTGTTTTGAGCACATATTATAGCTGAAACTAACGGAATGAGTTGATTGGGGTAGTATAATACTCCCTCTGGTCGGAAACAGCCGGTGTATTCAACTTTTGACGTAGCTCGGAAACAGTTTATGCTAAAGGAAAAAGTCTAAGATTCAACACAAGTCCTAGAATATGTTTTTACGTGATACATTTTTGTGTTTTCTTCTTCGTTTTTAATTATTCTGTTGTAATTGATTGACAAAATTGATTAACATCCTTTGTTAGAAATGATGGTGTAATTTTTTATTTAACAGGATCAGATTGAAAATAGTGTATGTATCATACTAGTTTGAACGACCTCAAGGCTAACTTTCATTACATGCAGAAAATGAACTGTCTTGAAAATACTAAAAGCTAGAATGTTTTTCGAATATGCACCAACTCCTTCTGACCTGAGGGATTAGTTATCATAATTAGAATATAATGCTGGAATTTTCAATTGTAACACCGAATTGAACGTACAAGCTTTTTGGTGTCTATAGCAGACTTATAAAATGAGTAATAGACAGATTTTGACCTGTCAGGTAACTAATATTCCGGTCAGCTATGCAATAAATGGAACACTTCAATTCTGCTACGAATATAATATTATAAAAAATTCAACATAGTTTTTCATCACATTGTCAAAAAATTATGTACGTTCTTTACTTTCTCTGATCTGATATAATGAGTTTCGATTTTTAATCTTTTCTTTTGGGAGTTTTATTCGACAATTGATTATTTGTCTCATTTCTTAGTTTTAATTTCTTTCATTTCATACTTTCCATTTCATAGATATATTACATTATTTTTTTTGCACACAGGATTATATATCTAGACGAGAGGATCTATAAACTTCATTCATGAGAATGTTCGTTCTTAAGGGGCGTCCCTAGACGACATCACCATGCACGAACGGACCTTGGGCTGTGTCAACAAAAGATTAACCAAGCCTGTTTCCACTACACTCGATGTGTAGCATTAATTATTGGCTAAGAGTCAGTATGTGGTGCTTGTTGTCCAGAGCGAATGTAAGAACATATCGTGATAAGGCATAATCTTTTTGTCTGCTTCGTAAAGACAGTTTTGTTAAAAAAACAGTTTGAGAAGAACCTTACTTAAATTGAAAACAATTGCATTTGGTTGGCATCATCAATAAAAAATTCAGATCTCATTAAATCGGAAATTTAAATAGTCGGCAAAACACTTGAAATTTACGTGTGGTAGCATTTACGAAGATACTTTTTCTACATAATGTTGAAGACATTTGATATATACCAACAATTCACAGTGCCTCAACAGCCAAAGCAGTATTGCGATAAGCAAAATTCTTTTCTACTCACAAACATAAAAAATGTCGAAGTTATCCCCAATAATACGCCATTAAGCGATTAGTGGCATCTGCTGATCACCAATCAATATTTTTCCCGCTCTAAAACCAACTGTAACATTAATATCATCTATTATAAACACGATCGCTAGCGAAATCCTTTACAAAACATAGCAATCAGAACCTTTCTCGAAAGCTTTGTGTTAGGTTATTCGATTTGCAGCAGCGATCAAACACCATGAAATCTACCAGAAGATAACATGTGAGCCTCACCCGCTTTACGCTGAGTTTACCGACCAGCTTACCACAAGCAGTCAGCGTGAGAGTACACCCGTCAGTTATAGAGATGCCAGCTATACAGCGCACGCACTACAAGGGAGTGAAGTTTACCACTCATCTTCCACAAGTTGATGGCTATACAGTATGGACCACAAAAAAGTAAACCCAATTTTAAATGTTAATCACTTCACAATGAATGAAGATATTTTAGGTCTGTTATTTGCATTAAGTGCAGAGAAATGTTCTCCACAAAATGTCAAGTCACATCAAATTGGTTCCACATTTTCAGCATGATTGACAGAATAAACTGGCACCCGACAGGCGATGTTCGCTGCTCATCAAGCTAAACAAAAAATCAAAAAAACATGTCGTGTTTGCCAAAGATTTTTGATAAATCGGTTCGAGATAAGTAGATACTTGAATTTTTGACTGAAAAGGTATTAGCATTTTCCCAGGTTTTGTTTCATGAGACCTTTGGTCTACAAATCTTTTTCTTCTAATTCAATGGAGAGCAGGCCAAGCTTAGTGTATCCGATTTCAGTTTTCAGTTTGCACCTTTGCTTTCACAAAGGCTATTTTATTTAAAATTTATTACTTTAAATTTATTAATAAAATTTATTTATTTAAAAATTTATTTTGAATTAACGGCAAAACGCTTCCTACTCTAACTAAGTACTACTAAAAAATAAATAATCGGTTTATGACACCTTTCTAATATAAGAGACGTACTAATCAAGCTCAACTGTTTCCTATTTCTTCTCACACCAGTGCATGCATTCATGAGTGTCAACTTGCAGAATGAAATGATAAAGGTTTTACTGCAAGCCCAATTACTTGCTCTCTTAGATCCCATACATTTGCTCTCGTACTGTACATATGTTAGCAAATACCTGTAATGCTACAGCAAATAATGAACGTTGATATTAATTAGCAAAGTTATTATGTTGAGAAAAAGTTATGCTTATTCATTAACCATTTTATAACTGTGTCATTTATCATGACATCGACGAGTTTCAGTGCGCGCCGAAAGAGCTTGCAAATTCGGTTAGGTTTCCATACATGACCCCTGTTTTGACTCTATTTTTTACGGGTTGTTTAAGTAAGTTAGGCCTTGAGCAAAAGTTCTCTTCGCTCATTTTTCCATGATAGCATCAATAAAAAGAATTATGCAGAGATCTTTAAACAAAAAAAAAACATCCATATTGACTTAAAGGCACCATGTAACATTTTAAAAGGAAACAATAAATGAGTTTCTTTTCATTGCGTATGCATTCATAAAATTATGGCGAAAATGAATTCAAAGTTTGAATAGTATTATGATACGAACATACGCGCGTAGGAAATACGTCAACAGAATTTTTTTAAATAATATGAAAAATAAATGAATTCGCGAATGGAAGGCAATCATAATAATTAAAGCGTTTTCATCCGATATGCACGGGTTTGCACTTGAATTCGAAACCATTACAAATTGTTTGCTCTCTAAAACTATCATACATAATCACTGATTTTTAGTAACTTACAATACGTTTAGAAATGAATGCCTCTTGTTCGAACATTATTTCAAATGCATTGACCTCTTTATGTTGAAGTGTATGGGCCTCATTAAATCTATCTTAATTTTAAAGGCTGGGGCAATAAACTTGACCCAATAAATTGAAGCACGTTACTTCTATTAGGAAACATTCATTGATAGCGTTTCAAATGCACCCGTAATGATGGAGATAATCTCATTTCAATAAGAACTAATGACCAGAAAAATTGGAATATTTTCGACATCATATGGAATCTAAATTTTATTCATAAATAACGAGTATGCAACTCATAATAAGTGCCCCAGTTGTATAGAGAATTGTGATTGTCTTTTGGTTTAATCTTTTTCGCCAAAAATGTAACGTTTATCTTCAAGCCAATTCCGTTCACATGTACATACAACTAGAGCTACGTTTGAACTCAATTCAAGACTAGTTCTCGATAAGAGTTTCCATAAGGAACCCTTTCAAGAAGATCGAAGTTTTTTCCTTTGGTGTGTTGAGGACTTGCTTTGAGCTGTGCGAGACCAGTGGTCCAGTACTCTGCCTGCTGGTCCACCCTGTCTAGCAAATAGTAAGCCTAACACCTCGGTCAACATCCCTTCCATTCTTCCAGCTTGCCTGCGAGTGTTCCGGACAAACTAGCCAGTCAGACGACTCACCCTTTTTTATTACAGTGCTATTCTTTTCGTTAAGATTTTATTTACCTTTGGTATTAAAATCTATATTTTTCTTCAATGTTGTACGTTACGGATCGAAGGATTCAGGGTACGAGCTTGTATAAAACTTTCAGAACTCATTTGAATACAGCGTGCATTGAGCTTCTGCAAAGGTCTCTGACTCTCTGACCCTCTATAATTGTGATTTATTTCGTTATTTTTCCTCTATTTGGCCATCAAACCTTGAAAAATAATTGGCAGAGACATTAGATCATATTTACATTCAACATTGTTTCATCTATTATGATCTTGACCCACTATGTGAACTTTAAGATATTCGTGTTATAGATTTTATTTTATCGTTAGTTCAGATTTACGAGTTTCAAAATTAAAAACAGACAAACCAATCTATTTCCGCCGTACTTTCACACTATATAAAGAACGTCGACTTTTTTATGCAAACTTTTTATACTTTTTTATCCTTGTGCTCATAATTGAGGCCCAGTCACGGAGCAAGACGCACTTGAAATTTGATGATAAGAGACCACAAAACTAAAGTATACGCACGCATAAATGAATAATATATCAAGTGAGAATTAATTAAGTCACAGACTTGTCTTATTTTTCAGCCACACATTAAAATGAATGTCTCTTTGAGTAATGTTCATTGTGCAACCTTAGAACACCGGTATTGAATCATCGCTGCTGAACAGGATATAACTAAACAAAATTCTATTTTAGGAGTAAAATGATATTTTGGAAAAGTGGTGTTATAGCGATAAAAAAATTATCCTCCAATTTAACTGCAACTCGAAACGTCAGTGTCGTCTATTTTCAAAGTAAAGCGCCTGGAAAAAATGACGTTATGTTGCCGTACCCTGTAGGTGAAGCACCCCAGAGTACGTACTTCATTACATTTTCGACCGCGGACTTTCATTAAGGTGACGGCTTAACGTTGTCTCAGCACCGAGGGCTACCATCAGCATCATTAAGGTGACGGCTTAACGTTGTCTCAGCACCGAGGGCTACCATCAGCATCATTAAGGTGACGGCTTAACGTTGTCTCAGCACCGAGGGCTACCATCAGCATCATTAAGGTGACGGCTTAACGTTGTCTCAGCACCGAGGGCTACTGGGAGCTCCTATGATCTCAGTAGGATACAAAGGTCTGTTCACAGTCAAGTCTCATTTCAGAAGACCGAGGAAAACAATAACGGAAGTAAAACTCGATTGTAAGGGGGAAATTTCTATACCATTACTCAGACTCAGAAAAGATACCTTTAAGTTAAAATAAAATTACGGCAAAATAACTCGCCTTACGGTAAATTTACTTCTTCCAATTTTAACGAGAAGAAAAAAAGGAGAGCTCAAGCATTCGCTTAAATCCATTGTCTTATTTATCGAGTTAGACTCTACAAAGGATCTCAGAACACAACTGCTGCACATGAGGCAACAATTGCACTAAAAATTAAAGTCGGACTTACATCCATGTAAAATAATTACGTATATACTTTTTCTAATTTTGTTATTTGATGGCCTGATTAAAAAATGGAAACAGAATTTACAAACAATGGTCGTATGAAACAAATTGATTAGGCACGTACAGAGTCATGTTCTTGTTTTAAGAAAATTTTTAGTTAACTCTAGTCACAGGAGCTAAGTATTTTTTGGAAGAAAGGGAAGGGGAGTGAGTTAATGCATTATTCAGGGTACTCAAGCTTGCTTCAGAATCCATAAAATGGTTGAATTTCCTTATTATTGCCATACCTGCAAATATAGGAAATCAAAGTAACTTCTCTCTTAATTTCTGTAATTAAGAGAACATTTTAAACACATCCCATTTCATTTGAGTTCATCGCAGCATGTCCTCGGAGAAACTGAATCGAAATCCCTTAATTGGTAAATAATAAAAAGGAAAATCTTCAAGTGAAGTATGACACGCTTCCCCGTTCATCGCAGGTTACCTGCTTTGACAAGTTGATGATGACGAGCTGACAGAGTAGCTGCCAGCCCTCTGCCAATTGCCGGCTCTCTGCCAACCGCTCATTGCCAAATTAAAGACACGTTGACAAAAACCGTCAGAGCTCAGCCAACTGTCGATTACCGAAAAATAATATCTTCATTTCTGTTCAAAACAATTTTCGTTATGCCGTTATTATGAATAATCATTTATCATTCTAGGGGATGTTGATAAGAGAGTTGTGTATTGAGAGTATTGAGGTTGTTGATGAGAGAGTCATGCATTTAAAAGACATACATTAGTTTTAACTCTCTGTCATTTACAGGGGTATGTGTGTTCTTGGTGGTTACTTTTTACTCGCTTCTTGTGAAATAACTTGTTCTGAGTTCAAATTCTTTTTGTAAGATTCAAATTGACCATGAAGTAAAATGTTTACAGCTAGCTAACGCAAGAAAATAACAGGTGTGTCATGCGCTCCACTACCGTCTCTGACCTCAGAGCCAAGTACCTACCAATTCAAACTTGTGTTTTTCATAAGTCTTTGGAAAATTCTATTATCTTCGGAGTGCGTTTAAATTTTCCCAACCGTAAATTAACTTACTGGTCAAGTATATCATGCAGCATAGTTTTTTACAATTTGAGTGTGAGCTGACCCATAAAGTATTAAAGGTCTTATCATTCTTGCCCAATTCTATAGAGCTGTAGGCTGTAGTTGTGCGAGATATGACAGAGTGGTGAAAAAAGTGGATGAAGTAAGCAATCTCCGGCGTTGTGCTCCATTGTCATCAACAGGCCAATTATTGTGGGCAGCAAGTGTTCGACTTTCAGGACGAGTACATTAGTATAAGCACTAAGTATTAACCATAATCGCACGCACGTATTTCATTTTAAAAGTTATAAAATAGCGTTTAATTAAGATATTCTTTCTTCAATACAATTTAGTTTCAGAATTTGTAACGTACTTGGAAGTTTTCCAGAAAGATTACTGCCCCATTTTACTACCCTTGTGTTCAACGTAGTATCACTAAATCATGTAGATGAGGAGACGGAAAATTTGATCGCCATGCGAATATTGCACATTCTTTTGCAGGGTAATATGTAGAAATTATTATCTTAGTTTTTGATACCATATTTAATTTAAGTATCGAAAAAGGAGGAATATAAGAAACAGTTGCACCTCCTACCCACCATCGGTTTCATTTTTTTCAGAATTTTATTTGCGTTATTTTGAAATATGACGAATATTGAGCCTGGAAGTTTGGAAAGACTAGGAAAGCTGAGGATGAAAGTGCAGCGTTTAATGTAATTCATGGAAATTCACAACAAAATTTTTGACGACAATGTAATATAAAGTTTCACGGTAATGTATAATAGGAAAAGGTTTCATAGAGAGACTATTGAACGTCAAAGTGGAAATGAAATGAAAAAACTGAATGAAAGTTATACAAAATTACTGTAGCTCATGAATATACAAATTAAAACTCAGATTATGAAAACGAGATGTTTTTCCTAAGTCTATACTAATAAACACTCTAAAAATATCAGCCTTCACGTTCTCCAGGCAATTAAGTTACTGTACGTTCCTCACTACATAGAAAAGAAGAGGAATGTAATAATTTAGCTGCTGTCTTGACACGCAGACATGCAAAACTTTTGTATCTGAGGTTTCAAACAAGGCTTTTACTGTTCCTCATAGTCCTTCCGTTCGTAAAGTTCACGGGTTAGAAGTACTAGTATGTACTATGGTAAGGTGAACAGAATGGTCAGTTGCATGAGCATACTGTTTTCCCGTACTACGGGCACGCCAAAGTGTGTTCTTCTTTATTTGGCATCTTCTTTGCTCGGAATGTTTACTTTCGCCTAGAATAATTTTTCTCGTTAATTATTTAAAAACTCGACAATTCTCGTGGAAATTCCACGATTTAGATTTGAGTAATTTGAAATTATGATAAAGATGAATGAATTAAAGATTTACGACGAATTATTGTGTTTGAAATGAATATTTTTCATCAATATATACAGAACTTCTATTCTGTATCTTATCGACTGATAACATGGCCTAGATAGTACCTGTTGAAATTCCTTGGTTTAAAAGTGATCAAATTAAGGATCTATAAAATAAAATACAATTTTTAGTTTTACCCGTAATGCAAGCAGAATCTGAACAATTTTCATAAATATATACAGAAATTCCATTCTGTATTTTATCTACCATTAATATGCACATGGCCGTGTAAGAGAAGAAAGCTAATAATAGAAAAAGTGGAGTATTTTATAGTGATCCGGCTCCTTTGGTATCCACAACACAATGCTTAAAATATGTATATGCATATCCGTTCTGACTTCACTTCAATAATTTTTCTTCAATAAGAGAGAGAGAGAGAGAGAGACATGGAGATACCCTGTCTATTATCTATGTAGATAAATCTCTTACTACGAGACTGGTCGTCTTTTTACTTTTTTCCAGATATTTGTAGATCCTTTAAAGATCTAATGATGTTTCTCGCCCGATTATCTATTTTCGTTTCAGCTTTTAAATTCACAGTTAAACTAAAAAAGATATTACAAATTAGAATTAATTTTGTGAAAAGTTCTTGTTCCTGATGAAGAAGCCTAATAAAGCCCGATGTCATTCGTGAAGAATATTTGACTAGGATGAAACATTTATCACAAAACATTAATGGAATGTAGTACATAAAAATATGGTTTTCAAATTATCAAAATTTACATCAACATAAAAACCCTGTGAGCTTGAAGTATCCAAACCATACGATGCTCCTATGGTGGTTAAAAAGTTAACTCTGTAAATTTTGCCAACGATCTTTTATCTTCAATGCAAAAATGTACACAAAAAGAGTAAGCAATTTAGCTTGCACACTTGAATATTTACCCATGTTTGCAGGTATTGCTGCATGGCCGTATTTAGTATTCCAGGAAAGCAGCAACTGTGACTAGGAGAGTTTTCGTGTACTTTATGTTTGTCTTGTTTACAGTGCGGGAAAAGCATGGACGGAGTAGGAGGTGTTTGTCTTGCTCAAATGAAAAGTATTCTCAGAGTAGGAAGTGTTTGTCTTGCTTGAAAGAAGCTCATGCACAGAGTAGGAGGAGTTTGTCTTCTTTACACTGCAGGAAGAGTATCAAGGAGTAGGTGTTTGCCTTGTTTACACTGCAAAAAGTATCAAGGAGTAGGAGGTGTTTGTCTTATTTACACTGCAGGAAGAGTATCAAGGAGTAGGAGGTGTTTGTCTTATTTACACTGCAGGAAGAGTATCAAGAAGTAGGAGGTGTTTGTCTTATTTACACTGCAGGAAGAGTATCAAGGAGTAGGAGGTGTTTGTCTTATTTACAATGCAGGAAGAGTATCAAGAAGTAGGAGGTGTTTGTCTTATTTACACTGCAGGAAGAGTATCAAGGAGTAGGAGGTGTTTGTCTTATTTACACTGCAGGAAGAGTATCAAGGAGTAGGAGGTGTTTGTCTTGTTTACACTGCAGAAAGCAACATGGAGTACAAGGTCTTCGGCCCCATAGTTAAGCCTGAGGTCAAATAATTTGGTGCGACACTGAGTCCCTCGCAGCCGTCCTCTCATCTCTATACACAATGCAGCAATAGAAGAGTTGCAGCAGCTGTAACACTTGCAATCGCACGGGCGTCAGCATTGAGAGTGTGCCAAGTACAGGGAATTTTCACTGTGCAGTCGTCATTATAGGTGCTTATCAAAAAGATTTTAATCTTAGCACGAATTTATTCGAAAAATATAGAATGCAAGTCCAAAGAAATGAAAGTTTGCTTTGGAGTAAGAAAATGAAAGTTTAGCTTTAGGTAAAAGTTGAGATTCCTGTATTTTCTTATCATAAATTGGAGGGACATATGTAAGTTCTACCGCTAAAAACATTGTTAAGATTAGATACACATTCGAGTCTAAATCAAAATTAAAACCGGTTCAAAACCTTGTCACATACGTAGCTTTCGTTAGCTCAGAAGAAAAACAGGCTAAAATTGTTTTAAACTAACTGTCATAGGATTTCGATTTGTTTGTGTGCATGATACAAGAGTGATGGCGTAAACAATAAACTGTGCCTCATTGCAGGTTGTAAAAAATTCAGTGAACATTAGGCCGTCATTTTTTTCCAGAAGAAAAACTCATCTTTATCACAGAATAATTGTTGCATTAGATTAAAGTAAATTTTTGTAAGCTTCCATAAATTCTCGAAGAATATACTCTCATCGACCTTTTCAATCTGATGGCCAAGTTCGATTGTGGAACGCCACAACAAAGTGTGCGTCCTCTACTGAATAGCTCTGAGAATCAATATGTGTTCTCGGAAGACTGAATGGCCGGACAGTTGTATTTCAGAAAGAAATATTCTTTTCTTTTTTCTATTCTTTGTTTGATGTGAAGCACATGCTGAAGTAACTGAAATCTAACAAAAAAAATTATTAAAACGCAGTAATACTCGTAAACCGACATAAAAACCTTACGCGTGAAACCTTAAAAAAATGAAGAACCTGATTGACCTTCAAAGGAAACTCTCGTCCGTCTTTATCATGTACTTGTCGACTGATAACGAACTCATCTCGCAGAGAACAACACAGTTTGTTACCCTGCAATAAAAGCAAATCTTCATCTTGCATTAAATGAAGAACTGCAAAGTAGAATGCCACTTTCACTGGACCAACACGTCTTCAAAGGTAGTGTCGTCCTACTGTACAGGTATAACAGTGTTTAGCACAGCTTCACAGAGGCATGCGTTGTGGTTTCAACGAACATAACAAAGTCGTAAAATACACTAAAGTGACTTAATCATGACAGGAATCATGCAATTATGACAATAATATTCCTCGTTCTCTAAAATTCTCTCACTTCTGCAACATTTAATTTGAGCAAACGTTCATATTTTACTGGTTTGAATCTAGATAATTTAGTACCAGGATTATTTCAAAACATTAGTACGTTATTACTTCTCTCAATATCAAAGTTTAAATCCTCAAAGTGTCTCCTTCTTCTTTTGTTTGTTTGGTTTTGTGAGAGATAACTTTGATAGCTATGCGTTATAGTATATAAACGGAATACTTTCATTGCTGAGACAATCTACAATACATAATGTTGAAAACTAGCATTTACGCATAATGATTTGTCGCCCATCAGTGTCATCACTGCAAAACTTCAATTTATAGTTCATTATATCAACGTATCACAAAGGTAATCATGAGGAAAGCAGCAGTATCAGGAATCATGTAGTTTCACGCCATGTATTAGTATTAAAAAAATACACATAATAGCAGTCTTGTACGGATGGTGTTGGAGAACTTATCTCTTATTATTTGAAATAAATGTATGTTAGGTTACAGGTTACTGAGATAGGTACAGCACACCTTGAATTCTTTCGAGTACATGTCGAAGTAAAACAGTCTATTTGAATCACTTACCTCTACTTATACTTGAAAGTACGTGCTAGATAGCAGCACTCTAAATCTTTTCATTTTGAGCAGTAATGACACACTGAGATGACAGAGATTTTATTTTCCCTCCGGTCATTTTGAGAAAATGATTGCGATAATGATCACATGGGCGCTATCAAAGCTCAGACGATATCGACGAGCGCGTCGAGCTGCGTCTTGTGCGCTCTTCAAAGCGACGACCTGCGACGAGGCTCCAGACGACAAGCACTTTAGATCGTATCGCTGGGGGCCGATAATTCACTTTTGTAGCGGCGACGAGCGCAACAATGGACCTTCTCGTCATTGCTTATCGCGCAGAAGAACATAGATTCCAAGAGGTAAATCTTGAATGGGAATGTGAACCCGCCGTTACCCTTAATTGTAACGACTCTTTGTGCAGCTTTCACGCGTTACCTTAATTGACGTCTCGTAAATCGTCAAGCTTTGCCGTCTTGCCCCGAGACTTGACTTCTCATTGATGAACTTAGAGTACTTTTTGGGAGTGATTCAGCAGTAAGCTTCTCGGAAGGTGTGCTACTTTGCATCCACCAAAACAATGAAGAAAATAACTTTAATGAAGTGTCAACGCTTCTTTCTAACGTGAGAGACATCAGGGCTCTACTATGCATTCAGTTCATTTGTTAAGTGAGTTTTTTCTAGTAGCAGTTTTAGCCTTATGCATCTTCCTTAATTGCAGCCATATTTTCATTAGTTAGGCTTGTTGCTAGTATGCAGGACTATGATTTATATATGTTACAAATTAAAAATTGGATTAAATTTCGTTGGAAAATTAAGGTATATTCACTTACCTGCTGTTGCTGTCAATGCAGATTGGTAAAATGAATAGCTTTTAATTTTTGGTATTTAAAGATGGTATGAGTTTTAATGATTCCAGATCCTCGAAGATCTGCAACAAACTGCTAGAGAAAGTACGAGTATTATCGCATAAAAGCTTTGCTTGTTATAATTATTCTTCACATTGTTGACAAATCTGTGTAGTCTAAAATATGTTAGTGTTCATGTGACCATTATTTAGTTTGAAGTGATTCAATAGACTGAAAGCGGCGTTCTTATTTTCTTTCTTTTCCTGTTCATTTTTTTAATCCATGCGCAATACCACACTCACTCACTGTCCGTATTCGGATGTGAAGCAAAACTACAGTATTTTGTACTCTTGAAGATGATTAAAGTTACTCGATGTTGGGAAAAAATTGTGTACTGTTTACTTTTCAACATAAATACAACACGTACACTACTTTCATATACACTTACATCTCCCCCTAGTTCAAGGAGTGTGTGACGTATTGGGAGAACTCAATTTTGTAGAACAAAAACAAACAAACAAAACAAACAACTTTTATTTTATTTTTTGCGTCAATTGATCCTGGAGCTTCTGCTCACTTCGCCGACCGCTGGATTTATCTGCAAATAATGGTCGCTTCTTACGAATGATTCATACGCGTCATGGTAGTCACACCCTCTATTTTTTTCAACACAATGTGCCCAAAAACCTTGCAAATAAATTGACATTTTTCGTACAATATCTGGGGCGAACAAATCGCTCGATCGCACTCTCTCTGTTCGGCTTGTTCAAACGCCTGGTTCTAAAGCCTGGCATTGCACTGGGATGGTAAACTAACTTTACAAGTGAGGTGACTCAAAAGCCACCTTTTCTATGACTTCCTTTGGTGCACTTCATATTTTTCATTGGTGATTTTTCACTTATGCATAAGCTCTAAACGCTCAGCATAAAAGTATCAAATTTTTCTTGGTTTATTAACAAATTAATTTAGTACGAGCCTCAGTTTTAGATGGAATGCTTCTGTATGCTACATATCATTCTTTTTGTTCCTCGTAACTTTGTATGAAAAAGGTCTAATGTGTAGCTTGTTTCAAAAGTACAATTACATAATTAAATGATGGTAGGTGGTAACAGAGCTGAAAGAAGAGGAAGAGTATCAGCGAGGTTTTGTATCTGCCCTCAAAGTTACAAAAGTATATCCATTCAATGAAACTTTCTGAACAGGGATCCGCATTCAAGACTTAAATATGCAGATATTAATTTTAAACTCTGAAGCATGGATGCAGATAGTACTAATTATTCTGAGACCCTAATATTTAATTCATGAGCAAAATGCTATGAACAACAAGCTCACTTGTATCTAATGCGTGCTCTTCAGCTACTCAGAAAAGGTACAGAGCATTTTACTCTCAATATTGGACATTTTAAAGAATGTTAGTTACATTTCAAATCAGAAAAATGATGACTCAGTTTTTAAAACGCGTTTTCTCAGAGTTGAACAAGTTGATGCATTTGAATTGAAGCTGTTACTTATTAGTTTACGTAATTTTTCTCAGAACTTTGGTACTTTATATTCTATGATTATTTTACTAGTGGTCTCATATCATTAAGATATGAAACCACTAGTGGAAAAAATTATACCCAAATGTTTGTCGTCGATTTTCCTACAGAACTCAAACCATAAAAGTACAATCGTTAAGATGAAGTGAATGTAAAAACTATATAGTTAACCAGAGGTCATTTCATCTAGCTTAGTATTTAAGAAAAATATAAACCAGCTGGGGTTGAGTTCATGTTTCAACACATGAACTCAACCCCAGAGTCTTCTTGCTTGATATGTATACATACTTCAATAATCCATACGAGGGGAATAAAATTCTTGCACAGGATGGGATCAAATTAGGTTTGGATATGAATTGGTTACTCGAGATTTCAGTAGTTTCCCAAGGCCCATCTCACTACGGACACCTTTCTGTCAACACCATCCTGCTATTGCTCTGATTCTCCTATGGGGAAAAGAAATAATTGCTCTGACGCTGCCTCATCGTAAATGCAGACCATCTTTCTACTATACATACGTATATGCACGACGCTTTCATTTATTCCTTTTGAATCCCTCCCAAATCCATAAATTCACCTGCACATATACTAGGAAAACTATTAAGTATTGTTGAGCAAACGCAAGGTAAAGAACTCAAAACGATAAGAAAGCTTTGGAAACTTTCGAAACTTTCGAACACTTTGAGGAATATATAACGAGTGAAACAGTGTGTTTGCTACGACAGGTGTGTCAAAACAATCATAAAGCTAGAGAAATATCGCTTCAAAATTGCCAAAAATAAAATCTTGAATTGATTTTTTGATTCTTCAAAATTCGACGACTTATAAATTAAGTACCTACTTGTACCTTTCGTTGAATTATACCGTGAATGTACTTGATTTTTATAATAAATCAGCCACATGAAAATAGGCAGTGGAATAATTTTAAATTTATGAATAAACGTTGTGCACAGCTTCATGAATGGCCATTCGTCTTAGTAATTCAGTTCAGAAAAGTGTTAAGATTTTGTAAGAAAAATTTTGTTTTCCAGGAGTTAGGAGAGCAGAACACAGGTTTACGACCTGGTCATCACTATTAGTATAATAGAAAAAAATTGTTTGAAAGTTTGTACCTAACGAAGTACCTTGAAAATAAAAACCCATAGTACGCAGGGTTGTCAGATGCTCAGGGTTCTCTATGACCAAATTTTAAGTGAAAAAAAAATCCTGACACCTATTTGGCAAATACTATAGCAAACAAATGCTTACTTTAATTTAATAGGTAAAAGAATCTTCATATGATTTAATACCTATTTGAATAACCATCAAAATATTCTCATTTTCTTCATTTGAGTCTTCTAGTGAAGTAAAAATTAATTATTTGACTTCGACATTGCTAGTACTTGGTTTATTGCCGTAGAGTATGCATGATTTAAAGTATCATAGCATTGTATCTTTCAATATGCATCTTTGCAGAAATTTGAGTTGTTAATAAGACGGGCTTATGTTCTAACTATAGCATCTAAAAAAGTTAGATGCATCCTCTTTCTTGTGTTCTGTTTCTGTCTCTGTTTATTTTTAACCGCAGGTATAAGCATAAGTCTTCTCTCAACGAAGGAGTTACTCCTTACAGTTGGAAAACATTGAAGTAGATAATTCCTTGAAATGTTTATGGCGATATATGTCAATCCAGGTGGTAACTATCTCCTTTGGAATTTTAGTTTTGAAAGTATTTTCTTGTCTTCAATCAATTAAATTTATCTTCCTGCATTGCTGTTCAATACCACCAATATTATCAGCAGGGAGAGATATCAGTGGTAGCTTCTACAATATTCGTTTATTTTGTTTGGTTTAAAATGTTATTTGGATTAGAAGCAAAATATTATTGGAAGTACCTGGAGCATCACATAATAAACGCACTATGTAAATCAATACGTATATTTAGATAAGCATTCCAATGAGGGTACTGTGAACATTCATATAAGTTTTGGCCTTCATGGAAGAGAGTGGTTTTGTAACAGAGAGTAAACGAAGCAAGAAGTAAATTTGTATCATTTCATTTTTGAACATAGTATTTTGTACCCGTTATTTCTAATTTTTTTCGAAATTAATGATATTCAAATAGAAATATCGTTTTGCATGTGTTTAATAATTAAAAATAATAATGTGCTGAATTGTTGTAATTATAAAAAATAGTATTAATATGTTTGATAAAAAAGCCAAAAATAAAAAAGGGCTAAACTCATAAGTCAACTGTTTTTAAAAAGGCCAGATTTGAGAATTTTGCCCAAAAAACACAATATGTCAGCTTTGATAGTAAGTTCTGCTTCGCTTTAAAATAAATGTTGTTAATGGCCAGCAATAGTATACATAATATTTTTAGCGAAAATAAATGTGATCTTTCAGTGCCAACCTATACACTGACAAACAGCGCAATGAAATGAATAGTTTGATTAGATTACGTTAAGTTCTATTAAAACAGTAAATTTCTTTACAAAATTAAAAACTATGATACTATACGTTGTCGTAGGTGGACGGGGAGAACTAAGCTAACATGCACTCTTCTACTGCAACAGTTACAAATAGGTCTATCATGCATAGAATAGATATCGGTTAATATTTTTCTGCTGAACGTGGATGTGGTACTGCTACATTTTTTTGTGCAAAAATCTCTGGAATAGACAGGATGTTGCTTGCTGATACACCTACGTTTCTCAGCCGGCAAAATCCACATTCACAAACCAAGTATTGTAGGCTTGAGAAATATGTTCTCAAACTAAAAGTTTGAAGTTCTTAGATGAATTTCCATTTACAACTTACCGATAAGGATAGTTCTTCAGATTAAGACATTGATCAGTCGCATTGACTAATTTTGCAACTCACGCCTGTTTTCTTGAATCCTGTGCAGCACACAATCAAGATGCCTGAGGGAACCTGGAACGGTGAGCCAACGCCTGCGTTGTGCGACGACCGCAAGGTGGGGTCATCTTCCAGCACAACGTTCGTGTGCCGCTACTGCCAGCGCACCTTCCGCAAACCCTATAATCTTTTCATGCATGAGCGATCGCACGAAGACCATGCCAAATGTCACTATGACGTCTTCAGAGTGCGCTCCAGTCTTCAGGTGACTTATTACTGAGCAACTTCAGTCACTTTCTTCGTCCACGTCAGAAAATCTGTTTGTAAATAGAAGCATTGATATTTTTAATGCATTTCGCGAAATAGAAACGATGTTTCGTAAAAACAATATCGAAAAGAAAAATATTTTCATAAATAATAATAGTAAATACCTAATTAACTTCATTTGTTTGAATTGTTTACCACAAATCTAGGTGTTGATTAAATACCCTAACAACAACCGGGGTTTGAACTCGTTAATATTCTCAACTGCAAGTGGGCTTAGAGGTATGAGTTGAGTAGATGTCAAATCATACAGCTTCGGAAATATGAGCTATCCATCTCAATAATAATGTTTGCGAGACCTACTTATTGTCTCCATCTAAAAAAATTATTTACATTCCAAAATACTACATTTAACTCAAAACGCTTCATGATCTTAGGGGCAGTGATGACATTTCGAAGGTGGTGTTTAAGTGAATACCTTTGGACCGGTAAATGAAAAGGTCGATCGCTCCAGTGTCCGTACTCTAGGTTTCTGATACTCTGAGTGAGTGGCTACTGAATGAAGCAAGGAAAAGGTCAACAGAAAACAAAGGATACAACCATTTCTACGTCTAGCGCTGCTGAATTCGTAGTGGGAACTTATAATATGTATGTATTGTGTGTGTGTGTGCACCAAGGAGTTCCGTCTCAAGACAATCCAGTGTGTAATTATTGTTCGAAACTTAGCTTCTCAAAATTTATTGCTTCTGGACAGCTGCCTTCTGTATTTCCTAGTCTTTGTATTCTTCCGTGAACGTTTGCTTAGTGTGCAAAGCGGAAAAATTATTTCTAGTATTTTAAAAATAATTGAGTTAATTCATAGGAATGAAATTGGTTTAACCTTCGTTAGCTACTAGCTATGGTGTGAGTAGGAGACAAAATGATTCGATCAATTGTATAGACAACAAAATTGCGAATTGGTAACTATCTATTCTCAACGAAGAAGTTGTCATTTTAACAATAGCGTCAAGAGACGTTCGAACACACCCAAACAACCTCGAGACCACTGCCTGCAGGGTGTATGCAAAAATGTCATATTTCCTCATGTCAGGAAATACTGGCGTGTAAAAGAGGTTCTCGGCTTGACTTTCAAGACCTTAATGTCAAATTGAATGCAAATATATTATAAAATGTTTCTACGGTTGTACTGGAATTGGAGCAGCTGTGGGTTTTTCATAATTCACAGTATGGTGGTCTCGAAAATATGTTACAAATAAATTGTGCTTTGTCTAAAAAAATATTAAATCAGGTATTAAATTGTATTTTGAGCTCAAAATTCTCTTGCAAATGGGCATCTGTTTATGCTCTGCATTTTAGAGAGTGTAAAACAACGTTTAGAAATAGAATGACTGTGTTGTCAGACATCTATCCCATGATATGAGAATAACTATAATCACAAAGCACACAATAGTCCCTTATTTCCAAGTGTAAAACCAACGTTTGAATTGAAAAAATAGCTGTTAAGCCGAGCATTCAAATTTTGCGCTTGTCAATACGCTCGCATTCGTTACGGTGTTTATGTCTGGATCCAGTCTTTGCATAGCGTTAGTGTATGTCTGCATATGTGATGCCTCTGCTGTGTGTTAAACGTTATGCATTGAAGAATTTATGAGCAGTTTCAGTTTATTTTATGTTATTGATTGTGACGGGGTATTGTGGTAATATATGTATTCAATAATATCAGGGTTTTGAAAAAGTTTGTTACTATATTTTGTGATGAATACATGAATAATATTTATGCATATTCTTCAATTCCCGCGAGAAAATAAAACCTTTCTTTCAAATAATTTTTTTTCAGCGTTTATGTCAAACAGAAAGCATACTTACGTGACTTGGACTTAAAGAATTCAAAAGTTCAGTTGCAATTAGCACACTAACATTACTATTCGATCGTAGAAAAGTTTAATGTAGAATTAAAAACGAAAATTTTGAGTTCCACGAAGTATTACGCATGAGAAAAACTAATAGAAATACACCTGAATAATGAAAGCAGAAATATTTTTAAAATTAGAAAATCATTGCAGCGGTAGACTGTGCAAGATCAGTAAACACAGGAATAAAACTATTTTTACAGAAGATATGGTTCGTTGAAAATGTTTCTCAATTATCCTCTTTTAGACACTTCGTTCGAAATTTCCCCTCGCGCGCATAAAGCGTGTAACACACAATCGTGAGTGCACTCACTCAACAGCAGGCTGAGATCATATAATTCAGTTTATCACGTAATTTCTTTACAGTTTAAAATTTCAACATATCTTCATGAGACCTTCCAAAACTTTTTCCATTCGATTAGCTATCACTTACATCTTTTTAATTAAAAAAAGGTGGTAGTAGATATATTTGTAATCAATTTTACTACAAACCATGTTGAATAACATACAAATATAATTTTTCATTTCGATATGAAAACAATTATATTATCGATCCACTGATATTCGATCTTGTTATGGATAAGTATTTCACAGCATCTTGTGTCTAGCAACTTTGATACATAAATCTAAATTGATCTATCGTTGCAACTCATTGTAAGCATTGCATTGTCTGAACCAAGCCGTTGAATGACTTCCTACAACTTAACTGAATAGAATTTGATCGATCCAGACCCTTTTATATTCACTGCAAGGGACCAATCATTTGCAATGATGTTGTCTACTAACTCAATAGGCTTGTTTCTATGAGCATGATATTTAGATATTAATTCATATAACTCCGGATTGGTGAAATTTTAATATATTTGGGAGTCTACACTTAAACATAAGGCGCTCTCATGTAAGATCAAATGCATTCTCTGACCTTGTTTCATAAGAAATGCCTTCCTTTTGCAGGTGTACGGGATGTCGTGAACGACTGAGAACTGTGCCCTGACTCTATAGAAGGCTAAATTCGTTTGCCATTCAATAGAATATCATTTATAAACATTTTTTGTTTCCATTTTTGCATCGAAAATTCTGTTTTTTAAAAGTTATGTGTTACTTGAAAATGTGGCCACGCGGTTTCCATTTATTGCGCAAATTATTCACTGTTTTGTCGCGATCGGAGACTAAACTCCGTAAGCGTTATACATATATCTACAGAGCTTACTACTAATGCAAAGAGTGTAATGTTATTCGGACAACTCGTATACTGTATTCAATGTTTGATGACAGGGAAGATGTACGAACTCATCTAGCGTTGACCTGCTCGACTACCGTTTGATAGTTTTCATACACATGCGAGCAATCAACTTACGTATGCTAGCACACTGCCGCTATCAATTGACGCGATGCATCGTTTGTCAATAACTAATTAGGATTACCTGAACTGCACAGTGATATCAGTCATGATTTGGTAGCACGTGGCTGGAAATTTTTTTTTAGATATTTCGAGTCTTATTCAAATTCGGCGTTCGAAATGTGCAGAAATTTCAGATATCATTTGAGGAAATCTTTGAAGTATTCACATCTGGTCCACTTTTCAGAATAAATGTTGATCTAAAGTGAACACTGTTACTAACTAGTACATTTTGTAGAGAAAATGAGTAAGTTTAAATGTTTCCATTTGAACTTTCTCATATTTATGTCGGTTTGGCTCAAATGTTAATTGAATTTTCAAAAAGATTTTCCCAGATTACACAGCAAAGCAGCTTCCCATTCATGTAAAATGAATTCATGTACGAAATCTCTTACTGAATTTAGCCCGTGTCTGTTATGACGTTTAGTATGAGAATTTTATTAACTTTCTCAAATGGAAATGATAATGCTAGAGGAGTTGTCTTTGAATTAAGTTAATCTGGGGTTTGTCTGCATTACTTTGGCGCTAAGAATGCACTCCAGCCTTGATTTTATTTAGGTAGTGTAAGACGCTTTCTTGTTCGTTCGAGACTCTACATTTAACTTAAGTAGATTTAAAATTATAATTGAGGAACTGTTTCCAAACATTTCTCACTGTTAATTTCACTGTCATATGTTTTGAGTTAATGTCAGCTTTAAGAACTTTCAAGTGAATTATTTTTACTCCATCATTTGAAGCCGTTAATGAAATTTCTATTTTGTAGTATGACTTTTGGAAGCCTCAATTATCTCAGCTATACAAATCGATAAAAAATTTTATAATTTTGACTGGCAAATCTTTGAAAGTTTAGTTCATGTAATTAGTGTGCCTCGTAGGATTTTCTCTTGAGAGTTTTGTTTAATTGAATGGTGTATGTTGAAAGAGTGTAGTTAAGGATTTTCTTGACTGCTTTCTTAGACTTAAAGTTTGTCGTAGGCTTAAATAAAAATTATATTGTTTTATTTGATATTTTTTTGTTGTACAGTAGTGCCATTTGCTATTATTTCTGAGAGATGGGTTCCCAGGTAACATTCAGTCATAGTTCTAATCTCACCTGTTTATTGCAAAGTAAAACCCTCCTCTTCTAATAATAAACTATATAGTTACGTTTAGTAATTTTCCAAAAGGGTTGAAACTTTTTTTTTGCTCTATCTTAATCCGTGTCGTTTGCTTATGAAGAGGAATAAAGTTTTTTGAATTGAAATCAATTTTTTTTTTGCCGTGACTGAAGAGGTTACGCTAGTTAGAGGAAACGTTATTGCAAGCATTGTGCATTTTCCTACACTATCAGCAGTAAAGCGTATACATACCTTATACAGTTTAAAATCCAGTATTATTCCACTTTGATAGCAAAATGAAGCTGAATTACTGATCTGATTGTAATTACCTACGTGCACATACGTCTGCTTAATTGAAGAAAAGGAAGAAAAATACTCGATAAAATTATAATTTTGCATTGTGGGTGAGCTCGTTTCACGGATTATTATTGACAATCTTTATTATTTATAAGGCTGACCGCACTGCAGTTCTCATCTTTTGTTGCTCATATTTTTCACTTTTTCATGCAACTGTCATCTTGAAATAACAAGTGCAATATTCACGCTCTGTACTAAAAAAATGGTGGTAGTTTATTGTTTTTTTTTCAATGACTCGACAAAACCTTTAATACCTTGTCTGTGCTAGAAATTCTTCAATTTTTATGAAATTTTCGATGCTTTTGTTTGGCTTAAATGATACTTGCGTAGCGAATGCTTTACTCTAGGTACCGCATGTGCCAGTTCTGGACAGCAGTAGTAGCTTTTAACTTTTGTCCTGTGCCAGTTGGAAACTTTCCCATCAGATTGCTATGCGACAAACAGTTCCTTCGTAATGTTCAAGCAGCTTTTTGCTCGTCTCTCTTTACTCTAAGCCTCTCATACGTAAACACTGCATGTAGGACAAACTGAGGTACGAGTAGAATGGTGTTCAAGGAGACTGGTGCTCCAGTGGTGGTTTTTTAATTTAGGCCACTTTTTGTTAAACAGAATAATTTTTTGTTAAATAACATGGTCTATCCAAAATGAGTAGCTGTAATCAGTTCACAGTGAGCTGGTTTACTCTAATTTACCTATTATAAATCAACACATAAAAGGAACCAGGTTAAAATAACAAATTAAAATTACCAATTTACATTCAGTGAAATTCATGAATAGTCGTTAGTTATTTCGTGACGCTTGAATTCGTAATGCCTCACCTGCGAAGACTGTTCAGAGCGGTGGCGATGCTACAGGGTGCAATATGGGATTCCTTTTCTTTTAAGATAGATGTATGCTATAATCTCATGTATTTAATGGATTCTTTGAGCTGCGCATTAGTTGTTCAAGTCTTTACATTCTCTGTCTTCAGGCCTTTTATTTGCTGGTGTTTTGTTTCAATATGAATTTCAAATGATATGAATTCTTATTGGTTTGATATTAATTTAGTATCACGAGGCTCAAAACGATAGGCATTCCATTTGGTGCTAGATATATGAGTTTTCTATGCGTAATTGTAACAGATAAGATGCCTTTGAAAAATTACAATGTGTACTGAATAATGATTAAATGTATCGATACAACCTCATGTTCTGACCCATCAGTCTCTACAAGTATTTGTGATGTTCTCTGAAGCCAGAAAATTTTGAAGAAAGTTCTTGTTCGTTGTCTATGATAATTGCCTTTGCCTCCTATAATTTCCTGATCTGCAAATAAAGTTATCGCTTTTAAGCCTTGCCTCTGTTTTATATTTCCTTGCAGCTGATAGTCATTCGATAATCTTTTGTAAATTCGAAAAAGCCTATAAATGATCAAAATATTTGTATTGAAATAGAGTTTAAGATAACTTACACGGAAAATTAATCTAATTTAGTCTACGGACAAATAACATATAATTCCAGAATCTTGGGAGCCAATTTGAATACTAAAACTATACAACTTACCATCAATCCTGGGTAAAAATATTTTTAAAAATAGCAAACTTTGTGAGGATCAGTTCGAAATATTCAGAACTTCTCTGTGAGACTTCATTCACGAAATTTTAATGCTCGAGCCCAATGCAGAATTTTCTGGATTACTTAACAATTTTGACTAAGTTCTAGGTCAGACTCATGTGAGTGTCTTTCAACAACCTCAGCGACTGACTTTTAACTTCTACTGTCCCCTGTTCTACTGGATTGGACGCCCATTAAAATTAAAAAAATATATATTTCTCTTCGAGTCATGATGTCCAACATATTGGGCATGCAATTTTGGACAGAGTATTAAAATTTTAAATTTTTTTGCTTTATCTTAATTCATGTGGTTTGCTTATCAGGAGCAATAACGTTTTTTGAATTGAAATCAATTGTTTATTTTTTTAGGCCGTGACTGAAGAGGTTAAGCTACTCAGAGAAAACGTTATTGCAAGCATAGTGCATTCTCCTACACTCTCAGCATTAAAGCGTTTAGATTCTCAGCTCCTTTCATTTTATACAGAGTGAGATACTCATTACACACATTTCTGCTTCCGTAATAAATGTGTATTAGATTCACGTATCACAAATTACAGTCTATTGAAAGCCTGCATGAAACTTACCGTCTAGTTTATTTATGGAATCATAGAATGTGAAAATAACTGCAGAAATGATGAGATACATAACTGCTGATTAGTAATTTTGTTTCAAATTAAAGTCGAACCCCAGGCTAGGGCACAGGCAGTGCTATTTATGAAAGATCTTAAATAAGACTTAGTCGTAGAAGTAAACATGTATTAAGCAGATGATAAATTCGATATAAATTCTGAGCAATTATTACAAGAATCTCATGAAAAACTTATTCTTTCTGGAAGTTAGTTGCAGCTGTTTTTCGTTTTGAAGCACTTTTTCGAAGTGCATTCGTGAAACAAATTGTAAACAACAAAGTAAAATCCACTTTCAGATTAAATATACCGTCTAATTAAAAAACAAAGACAGAGCTGGAATAAATAAACTAGCATACAAACTAATTCTGTTTGAATTTTCGGAAGAGATTCTGAATGCAGTGAAGGTATGAGTAAGAATATGAGTAGAAACATGCTGCCTTAACATTTACAATTTTAAAAATTGCTCTCTCAAAAGCCTATGACTTTACTCAGAAAATCAATGTGTAGTAAGAAAATTATAAAATTAAAACGTGGATGGTGTGTCTGGTAAAATCAAAATTTGGGCCATACCACGAAGGATAATATCTTGAGCGTTGTTTAGTTTAAAACAAAGTGTGTAAAGAATAAAAAAGATACCCAAAGACCCACGAATATTGGTTCACGGAAAACTGAGCTGAAAAACTTGAAATTTAGGTGCATATTTAGGGTAACAAATGCTCGCAAGACTAATTATTAATCCATTGTTCGCCTATAAGAAAAAACAGCTCTGAAAAATTGCTTTAAATACAGGCTTACAGCTATAAAGACAAAAGTCGATCTATCGGCGTTCAAGAAAGTGAATAAAAAATACTTGTGAAGGTCGGTCGCGTGACGAAACTTTTTTTCAAGCAAGACAGCATTAGAATCTATGGCCGTTAGTCTGTGTTCTGTCTTTCCTAGCATGAATAACGTATCTTAATTATAGAACAGGTTATTTTATTTGAAACGTTTATCAGTGAGAACTATCACATTCGTAAATATAAAATACTTTAAAACGTTTATTATAGGACCAAGTTTTATTTTTATCCAAAGATTTATGCGTGTTGGTATGTGCATAATTTTTAACTCATTTAGAATTTCTTAGCGCGTTTGATCCCCTGATTCCAAGGAATTAAATATTAATAGGAATTTGCATTTATTCAGTTCTTGATGCAGTGCGAATGCAGTTTAAGAGAAGCTCTTGAATTTTCTTGTAATGATAACTTGCATTAGAAAAGAAGGATAATATCTGAGCAAGGTGTGTGGTGTCAAGTGGCACCTCAGCTAACATAGCATTCTGTTAAGAGCCGCATTCTTCTCCAAGCATGACTGAGGCCATCGCTTCTCTGATTACGCAGTTGCGAGCACGAGCGTTCATGGCTCCCATTAATCAAGAGATGTGTTCAAATTATCGGAGCTCAGAGCTACTCATCTCTTGGACAACACGGCACTTGATTATCACTTACACGGAGGAGTTCACTCAATCAAACTCTTTTAGTTTTGACACGTATTCTCAGTGTTTAGTGACCGTATTAACAGCAAGGAAAGCAAACATTTTAGGGAACGAAAATTATATTTTGATAAGGAGACCTAACTCATTTTTAAATCAATTTCCCATTGCAATGCTTTTTCCAATATCTGCAGAGATCACAGCATTGAAAAATATGTTCCGTCAATTGATCTAAAAAACTCGTGCGTTTTCGATCACTTCCGGTTCAATTTAGTTTCAGTGTGGAACCAATGAAATAGAACAATACATCTAATTAATAAAACTTATGGACAACATATTTTAATTCTAAAAAATATGTTTAGTAGCTGTTGATGCATTCTAGGTTAACTCTTTTAGTAAAAGGAGAGAAAATGCTGAAGACCGCACCAATATTCAAAAATATCTTTAGTAAAACGGTCGGTACAAAAAGGGTCAAAAATGTGTTGACAACCACACTTTTCTTACCATGTAGTACAAATGAAACAATGCACCATGAATTCTAAACATATGATTACCATTAAAATACACCCGATGACTCCACAAGTAGAAGCTTTAATAAGTACCCTTTTCATGATCGAGGACGCCTTTAAGCCAACAACGAAAGATTGTTTGCCAATCATTCACAACCCGTTTTAAAAAAGAGATTCAGTTTGTCTCTCATCTCGAAGCACTTTTTGTTCATCAAGGTTTTCAAGTACGTCAATGTGCGTTTCGGTATAGTTACTGAAAAAACTATGAAGCTTAATCTATCACTTCTGAGTATACTTTGAGTGTCACAACTCAACTGATCTAAGGATCAAAAATTGTACAGCACAACAATTAAGAACCTTCTACTGAATATTTCCTCAATGTAACTTTTGACCATTTTCAAGAATGGCTATGTTCCGTCGTTCTACATTTGTCTTCCTTTGCTAATGTGCAAACAATGTATGTCTGTCCATCACTGTACGGTCAATTTTAGCCAAACTACACAAAGAAAAATTGGGTACTACAGACATAGCCTGTTTTCCAAATCAAAGTCGTTGTCGTACTTATTAAAATTCATAGAAAAGTTTATTGAAGAATTTAATAAAAACCATCAAGGGATTTCTAACGAACGTAAAGTACTACCGGTATCGCTATTTCGCTGTTAAAAATTATTGTAAATGCGTCTGTAGGGATAGAAAAACATCACAAACCAGTTCCACGAGACAAATATTGCTACCAAAAAAGGGGTTAAATGAAAAGCTAAAATTATTTCGTAAAAACCTTAAAAGCAGGACTTTCAATACACTTGAGCTCAGAAAAATTCATCGATTCATCAGAACAATTTTGTATTGCAACCATAATAAGCAATAATTATTTTCAAATACACTAACTATTTAAAGTACCAGAACAATTTTACAGTAGTTTTGGGGACTTGATTTAGTTGCAAGCATCTCATAAGAGCGTTGCAGCTAAGATTGTATTCAAATCTACAGTATGATTCCTAATTCAGAAGTCATTCTAAAATTATTGCAATTGAGTTCGCTGGTTTTAATTGTTAATTTAGGATGATTTTTATTTGGTTTCAGCTAGTCTGATTGTGAAACATTTTAATTTTCAATGAAGTAAGAATATCACCCCGAGTTTCGCACACTTCTTAGGAAATACAGTAGCTGATTGTAAAAAATCTTACCCCATAAAGTATAAAGAGCTCATAGTCTATCAGCAAAATTACAAAGAGAACTTTTAAAAACAAGAAGGGAAAATATTTTCATTTGACGGTGGATGCGAAAACTAAATTAGTGCCTACCTATTTACCATGATATGTTTTTATAAATACAGAAAACCATACCTCAAGGAAAAACACTTCTTTGTGTTGAATAAAAATTAACGTGCTTTCCATTTTCAGTATTTATTTCAGAATTTTGTTTTCTCTTCAAAATAAAGTTTGATTTGTGAGATAAATCTAACAGCTGATTCATTTTTTGAAAATGATGCACTTCAAAGTCATTTACAGAGACAAAAATCTCTGAATTACTTTACGTAGACTGTTCTGTAATGTTACCTAAGTGTCATCTTCGCTATTAAATAACGCTCGTTACACTACAAATTATTTGTAAAATGAGCGCCGGCGCTCATTCAGCCTAGGCCCTAGTGAAATCAAGGTCCATAGAGATTCAGGCTTTTAAGGCCCACGTCTGCTACTTCCATCGCCATCTCTTCATCAATATTTGATGAGGCGTTCAACTGTTTATGACTAAAATATTGTCCAGTAACCCTAATGTTTCATACATCGCAAACGCTCTCGCTTGAAATAAAGTGTTTTAGCAGGGCTACAAGTTAGGAACAGAGCCAAACAACAAAACTCTATAGAAACCATGCCATTAGTGCTCACGTATGAATATTTGAGATCAAGTGCGTGAATATTTCGGGTTATAATTATGCGACACAACTTATGAAAATAGAATAACTTAACGTGTGAAATCATCATCTTCAAATAACCTTTTAAACTTCAGCCATAATCTGGTCCATTTGTCGTGGGAGTCGCCCGAACAAATCGGACTCACTTAAGACGTTTAGTCGTGTGATAGCGGCGGGTCTCGAAGCGAGAACCTACGCCTTTAAATGTCTCCTGGAAACACCTCTCAATAAATAAGCGTCCAACAGCTCGTCTCAGACATTTGTTGGACTCTGGCTTTATCTTTATCCGGACACCGTGCACTGGCCGGCCATCCCTCTTAGCTTCGCTCATTTAGAACTCTTTGAAGTTTCTCGTGAAAAAATATGAGTGTTTTCTGATGTTGTGGGTCTGCGCACGAAGAACAAGGACATGTTAACGTCAAGACCCAAAGTGCTGTAACTTATGGAAACTAGCCGTTTCTTCCACGAATTATTCCTTCCCTTAAGTCTTTTTGATTGTTTTGGAGATAAGCAGCAAGAATAGAGTCTTAAAAACAATACATAGTGGAGAAATATCAATGCTTTCATACTAAATTAAATAGTACACAAACTTTGAACGAATCAGGATGGAATCATTTCACGTTAATTCACTTATGCAGTAAGCAACATGGTATGTATTTCAGAGCAGTCAGTTATTGTTTTTTTCTTTGGTATGACTAGTAATCAAATGTCAAGATGAAGACAGTTGAGCGATGGATAAGACTATTTCGATGACATACCAACACCTGTAAAATTGCTATGCAAAAACAAGCATGGCCATTTTCTCACAGGATCAGCAATAACGTGAGCTCTAATTTGTTTTCTCTGTGACTTCCATACAACTCGTAACTTTAACAGGTGTCAAACTAACAATTGTTGTGCAAGTACTCTACCATGGACATATACTGTTGGTGAGTTCAAATTGACATAGCAACGTAAGTACCAATTGTTTAGCAAGGACAAGAAAACTTGGAAGATAATACCTTTGAAGGTGCATAAACACCTATTCTTCTTCCATGTACTTGACTTTTTACGTAGGACAATCTGTAATCTAAGCTATTGTATAATCTTACACGAGCATGGTCCTCTCCTAAGGAAAGGAATGCATACATACTCGATAGCTAAAATAGAATCACACACGAACAACTATTTTCCCATTCTTTGCCCTGACCCACTAGATGGTTGAATTCATCATTTTACTTATGCTAGCTAAAAAAATATGGGTCGTCTGGAATAACAACTATCGAAAATTTACATCGGAATATCATCAACATCTAAATTCTGCTAAGGTGTCTTTTTAGGACATTATTTTCAATTGAACCTTTCTTCAACACCATTGATTAAAATTACCAGCGAATAAACAAACGGTGCATCCCTTTGATGGTTCATTTCTGTATTCAATGAAATAATTATGGGAAAAGTAAATGTATTTGTAGTCTATAGAATATAATATCCTAAAATATAGTCTAATTAGTGTATAATTTTTTTGCGTACATTGACATTGTATAAAATTAACGTCGCTAAATGTTAATGTTTCATACTTTCAGTATTTTTTTGATATGCACTTGGGACTTCAGCAGGCATTGAACTCAAATATAACTATCTAAACAGTCAAACTGTTTTTTCCTTAAGACACTGTTGATGCTCCATTCCATACTATTAAGATAATTTTGGTAATGAATCATCCTTCAAAACACCATTATGGAAGTTTGTAGCTTGCAGCAATACTTTACTTATCTCTACTTTTCAGTTTTGTTATGCATTCTACTGCGCCTAAAGACTGACGCTGAAGGGAGAGTGAATTGAGTCACACAAACAAAATGAAACAGTGTTCTTGTTAGAGAAGACGGTTACGCACCAACATACCTGACAAAACATCACGAGGAATACTTGATAAAAATCTACGTCACTTGATCGTACTCGAGACTCTGGACTAAAGAGACACATCCTACTGCAGAGCTCGGTGCGCTGTGCTGTGCGCACATCCAAGCTGAGAAGTGTAGACCTCCCACGGTAACTCATAAGTTAAGGAACGACCTCCCACCTGCATCTTGAATTACGCCTCCGACTTTTAATTGGCCTCCATTGCTCAAGTGAGTATGCCACTATAAGAGATGGGAAGTTTAGTGCATTTCTTCCTGAAAATATACTTTGTGTTTCTTGGACTCAGGCGATGGTCGAAGTCACCTTCTCAATTTATGACCCTGTAGTTCCGTGAGCTGGTGAGTTTGTTCAGAATCTCTCAATTTGTTAATGTTGTACTGGATATCTTCCGTAGTTGCGGTCTGAGTTATTACTTCCGTTTTTAAGCTTGCAAGATTTAAATACATTCATGTGTTTAAAAATGAGAGAGTATGCTAAGGTTACTAATTCATTTACTTAATTAGTTGTATGGGATGTCTTTCTGGCATTTAAAAAGATACATGCAATTTAAAGCTTCGAAAACAGTTTTTCAAAAGGTAGTGTTCATTTGTATAAAATTAACTGAAGAACGTAGAAGACTGCGAAGCTTTCTTTTCTGGATCACATCATCTTGTGCAAGTCCTATGAACAATAAATAGCAATGGTTGCTTCCCATGATGTTACCACTGAATAGTTTTTCAAAAAAATTTTGTGTATCTTTTCAACTTGTTCAAAATTTCTTATAAACGGGCTGCCTCTAAATTGTGAAAGAATCGTTGTGTGTCAAATTATTTTAGAACCATTCAATTTAAGAAGCCGTCAGAAGCATTTCCAGTTCATCATCGATGCTAAACTCAGTCCCTCAACTGTTTCTGGTCTCCCTATGAGCTTCAAGTCCTGTACGGATGATGCCAGTAAAAATCTTCTTTGGCGGACGTGAAAAACTTTGATTGAATTCTACGTTTGGTCATTATGGAACTTCTGAGCAACCGCAGCTTGGTTTTTTAGTAGCCATAGCATCGTATCTGAGGTCACACAGCTTTGTTTCCGACCAGCTCTGCTCATAATGTCACAACAGAGGCCTTTCATGATTTCACATGTGATTAAGTAGAACCTTCTAAAATTTATACAATTTATTGCTGATTGACATATATTCGTGTTTTTTAAGTATTTTCCATGATGAAATCGCAAAACCGTTGATAAATAACCAAAACTAGTAATTTCCACGCAATCAACAAAAAGAATATAAAAGTTTTTCCTGTGCCACTTCAGTATTCCTGTTAATGGTTCGCTATGTTCTTGTAATGTTTACTTTTCAGTAATGTGACTATTTACCAGCGATTGGTTTCTTATGCATAATTATGCTGTCACGATTGCATGTTTGAGTAAAGGTACCCTCATCTCAAAGTTGCCCTTATCTCAATGGTACCCTTATCTTAATGGTGCCCTCATCTCAAAGGCGCCCTCATCTCAGTATTTCACAATTTGTCTGAGTCGCGAATTAATGAACATGAGCGAACGGCGTGAGTGAAGATAGATCGCTTTTTGTATGGAACAAAAATAAAAACACTTCAAGCTTTCACAAAGTCTAAACGCTGAGCTGTTCTACCTCTAATGATCATTGAACGTCATTTTATGTTATTCTGTTGCTGCGCATCACTTGGTTCTTCATAATTTATAATTTAACTGCCCTTTGCTAGAGGTTAAACCATCACATTATTTCTCGTGAAACTATGTGGTCTTCACACAAGCTCTTTCACGTACTATTTTGTTGGTATACAATGAGATTTTTGCAGTGAAAAATTCCATACTAACTATTATCACTACGAAAACTATTCACACAACCATCCCTCGTATTATGCACTGGAAAATTGTTTTCAAACTCTGTAGAAATCAACTTTCCATGGAGAGATTCATGTTACTCAAAGTATATGTCCTGCCACTGTTGAATGAGCAACCCTAATAAGAGATTTATTGCTATATTGCGGTCTTGGTCAGCCTGTAATTCGGTGTATTACACCAGTAAACATCTTCCATAGCACCCAAAATTTTTACTTACGGTAATTTTACGCCAATTCTAAGGATTTAGCATTAGTATTCGACTAGCATCCCAAGCAAAGAGGTGTTGCGAATCTGAATCAGATAACGTAAGAATCTCATGTTCTGGCCTGAAATGCTCATGAGCGTTATTTTTTCGCTGATATTCCATCATGATCTTGCCTTGTTTCCGTTCAGATAAAATCTAGTATTCATTGAAGCTCGTTCAAGTTATTTGAATTGAAAAATAAATTTAACTGAAAAATTTTGTTAAACTGTTTGGCTCATTTACTTGTTCATTTATCAATCAATGAGTTTAATAAAGTGTCAAGCATACTCATATCAGAGACTTCAACTGTTTTTAAAGAACCAGTTGCCACTATATTTTAATTGGTCATTTATCTATAAAACGAGTTCATATTCATATTTTTTAATTTTCACTTGTTCATACAACATATTTTTCACAGGTTTACTATTATCAACATGAAGACATTGGGTTCGTCATTCTTTACGTGGTAATACGTGACATGATTGTTTCTTTCTTTCATGCGTTTTCTTTTTCTTCACTCCTTTGATTGATCGCCCCCTTTGGAATTTTTCCATTGTATCCTTCTGCACCGCAACCGGTAAGAGACTAAACAGTGCTGCATAGTAGCTGCTGCATTAAAACTTAGATTTGTAATATGTATTTATTCTTAATTAAAATAAGTATTTTTTTCTCGTTAGGCCTGACCTCTTCGGCGGTGCCTTACACCCGTGTCAGTTCAGCATAGGTTGATAAGGTGTATAAACATAGACAAATAAACCTAGCTATAGTTTTTCAGACATTTAGTCTTGTGTACTTCTGGCCAGCTGAACATAGTTTCTGTTCCTACACAATCTAACTATAGCAAGCCGTTAGTTAGAGGTAAGCTTGCTCATGGGGGATTCCTTAGGATTCCTTCGTTTCTCAATGTATTTTTTCTTTGTCAATTGTAAGTTATTATTAAATTGTATAAACATTATTTATTTTTCCTCCTTAAATAACGGTCAGGCAAGAGTCCAAGGCAAGTCACCAGCTTGGTCGACTAGTCACCAGCTTGGTCGACTGGTGAGCGAATCTGCTTGCGAGCGGAAAGACCCGGGTTCGAATCCCGCTGCCGACATGGTTGACGCGGCTAGAAATACGGCATGGGACTTGGATAAACAACCGAATAATTATCGAAGTAATTGTCCGACCCAAGAATGGGCCCGAAGGTTCGTTCCTATAGCCTCATTCTATTCTAATTCCCAGAAGAACCTTAGGGCTAGAAATTATGCCCTTGCAGTTGACATGAGTCCGTTTATCTAGACCACATCCAAAGATCTTTTATTTGATAGAATTAGAGTAAAATGTTGTCTCGTCTCAGCTGGATGTTTCTTCCTTTACTATCGTTGTGTTGATAGTTGAAGAAGCGGTCCTTCCCAAAGAACTGCCTTGAAAAGTTGTCACTTCAAAACTCTGTCACCTGTAGATATGAAATTTAAAACAATTAAAACGATGAACCAAAAGAGAAACCACTCCTTGCTTAAAAAATCACATTTTCAGTCACAATTGCTCAAAAGAAGTGTAAAGTCTATGCGCACTACTCCACCAAAGAACCTTCACTTCTAGCAGCCATCGCGGCACGACCTGACCGCATCTGCACCAAGAATACGCCGCAGATGAAGCTGGAGAGCCTCGTTAGCGGGTAGGGCTGACCACACTCGTGCTGCGGTCCACATAATTCACTGAGCTTGTTATTGCTCACCCAGCGCTCCAAGTTACCCCCTGAAACGGCTGTAAGAATCTGTCTCGCCGCAACGCGATTCTTCCTTAAGTAGACGTCACAATTGCCTAACCACTGAGCAGTGTGCCATTAGAACTGCATAAATGGTTGGTGTTACTGTTTCAAAGTTTAACGTCGAAATGCTGTAAGAATAAGCTTCACTTGAACATGGTTTAGTATACAATTTTATTCAGTTCACATCGACTATCCACAATTATTCCTAAGACAACTTTGATAAATGAACATCATCCATTGTCTGGATCGGATTAAAATCACTATCAGTATTAGATGGGAAACCCAAGACTTCATGCAGGCTGTGCAGCCGCAGCTTAAGCAGTCGCATTGTTGCAACAAAACGTTTCTTGAAAGTCGAATGTTGTGAAAATTGGGTCATCAGACGAGCCAGAAACCTACTCCGGACTTGAAACTTATGTTATCATTATTTGCTCAATTCCGATGTTGATTGTAGATGATTACATGATACTATTGTCGGGTAATTTTTAAATAAATTCTTCGGATTTAAAGTTTGGACTATGAACTTGTTTATGATTAAATCCTTAAAGCAAGTAAATTTTTTTCACGAAGTACAATAAACGTTAAAGTAGGGGTGATTTTGAGAGAATCCTCTTGCATTACTCCCTTTTTTCATTGATTGACATAGAAATCCCAAAGGAACTTTATAATATAAAAATAATCTCAAATTTCTGTCGAGGTTTGGAGCGATCTACGGTAAAATCAATAGAAAGAGAACGAGTTTGTAAAATGCTTCAAATATTCATAATATACATCATGATAATTGAAATTCCTAATTTTACTATAAAATCAAAAATATCAGTCTAAAAATGCGTTGTGTTGACACGTAGAAGTAAACTCAATTCTCCATGCCTTTCATCATGATCAACTGTCAGACTTAAATTTCATCGTACGAGAACATGCATTTACGTACATTCGTTTCTAGAGTATTATTAAAGCAGCGTGTGATGTCCGTGCTCTCAAACTTTTTTGAGTACATGTTTTTCCTCGAAATCATTTCAAAGGAAAAGCGCCTTCATTAAAATACCGTACTGAGTGAATATGTTAGGAGAGATCATTCTGGTTTCGTGCATGAGCTGAGAGAATAGAAACTCAACGCGTTGAATAGTCAACCACTCTCTCATTATGAGAGGAAGCGTAGTCCTCAAAACTGAAGATCACGGAACGACTACCCTCAACGCTCTCTCGAAAGTTCTAATGCAATTAGGTGCAATGACTGTGCTTCTACTTTAGGGTAAAACACCCGGTTGGGAAGAAATTTAAAGAATATTTCAGTGTGAGAAAAACCGTGCTCATGTGAGCCCTGGAAGGAGGATGCAAGAGCAGGTCCGTGGATCATAAGTGACGCAGCAACGAGCGTGTTGTGCGTGCGCACAAGCTGCATAATTAGCTTGCTGGTTGCGAGATGGCACTCGCTCACGCATGGTTAGTCGGCTATCGCACTCCGCCCTCCGCGCGCCTCTCAGCTCACTCAGGCGACGTCACCTCCGTTCTGGGTCAGCTGGTGGGTCAAACTCGTCTCAGCCGTCCTTGCACAGCCGATATGTCTCGCCAAACAGGAAAAATTTACACGTGATGTAGCCTAACCTAACCACCAGTATTCACGAAATGAAAATAGTATCGATGACGAGATCTGAGATCCCAATAGAATGTTGAAACGTCAATTTATGAAGAAAATAAACGGCGACAATCAATGGAACCAACCAATCTGTCGTTGACCTCGTTACAACTTCGCCCTGACTGCTTCGTTACATTTAGTAGTGACATCTTCAACTACAGATTCACCATCAATTTTAAATGTTGCCGTCGAAACACAAATAATAGAATTTCATAAATTACGGATTCCACTAAACATTTATGCTTGTTTAAGCAAGACGACCTGCCAGACGCTCGCTTAAGCACGCATGACACTAAAAAGAATTTTTTTTTAAATGTGATTTGAAGTTTCAGTGTGTAAGCGAAGCGTGTGTTTTATGTCCTACTCTACATATGGAACATCGAAAGATTGTTTTCCTAGGACAGTTGGCTCGATGCCTTGGATTCAATTTCTACGTGAAGCTTTAGTCGGAATGTTTCGCAATTATACTTACCGAACATACATCACCAAATTCAATTTAATCTTCAAGCACCCCACATGCTTTGTTTTTAATATAAAAGATTTTTTGATGAAGTACATATGAGGCTCTCCGAGTCACAAGGGGGAAAAAGCCACCAGCTAAAAAATCCGTTTTCTAAGGTACCGATATCTCACAGCCGAGCTTGATTTCAATAGTTACCCTACAAAATGACACCAAGACTGCAGTGATATGTACATAATTAATTATGTATCGGAATTTCCATTTTGCCTGCTTTGTATGGAGATTACTCAAACCTTGTTTTTGAGCTGTACTACTACATGTATGTATGTTCATTTTATGATTTGTAATTTCGGAGAAGTACTCCCAATGCTTAACAGAGGTTTGTTGTTCAGTGTGTTCCCGAAAAGTTCCGTTACTGATAAATAATCAGTGTGATAAGCGAGATCCTAAAGGTCTAAAGGTAAATTAGAACTTCTAGAATAAATGAACATCGGTTGTAATTAAGGAGGAAAACTAATAATATTTATCCATAATTTTCACATGCATCGTATGTCGTTATGACTGGAATTATAATAGTTCACTTCATTTTTATTTGAAAGCGTGTGAAACAGTCTCAAAAAGTATTGTTTTTGATTTTCTTAAATAATCTTATCGATTCCTGTTAATTGAAACGTATGTACAGGATTATACACCCTTTTTGTAAACTTCAAACCCCAAGTGAACATGAGACTTCGGAGCAGAAGGACTAAATGCGAGAGCATCGTTCAAATATTTTCTTCTCGCGCCTGGTTTTCGTGGTGAACAGATTTCAAACACACCGGAATCAAAATAGAATCTTTTTAAATGTACATCATACGCACTCGAGCACACGTACAAGGTGCGGCAACATAACTTCATTTTTTCAAAGCGTTTTGCTTTGAAAAAAATAAGGTTATGTTGCTGTACTCTACATAATAAATTAGGTGGCAGAAATAAAATTGTTTGTTATTGTTCATCTACGATTTAATTGGCAACATAACTTTCACATTCAGGGAAAGCGAAAATTTCCACAACGACAAAGTAAATTTTTCAGAGACCTTTCAAATGAATGATGTAAATTTAACCATGGGCATTTTCCAATTTATTGTCCCAAAATAGATAACAAAATAGATAACGTGCAATGAAATTCACTTTTTTCATTTATTTTTCCTTTGGTAGCAAATGAGCGACTCATTTTCATTGAATATTCACGCAAAATTGGCATTCCTAAAGCGATGAAGTGCAGTGTTAGGAGATCGGAAGCAAAACTAAAAATTATAAACTTTTCTTTCCGTTTCATTGTGGTCATGTAGGAAAAAACATGTCAAAGGCTCATTAATGTAAATATTGCGACCAAGTAGTGGGCCTCTCTGCAGGAGAGATCTCTTGTGACAATCTGGAATGTATCAATAAATTCAATGGAAAAAATTCCATCGTTTAGAGGCTAAAGTATTCAAGATAATCCGTGAATAAATAGAAAAAATAAGGGTACATTTTAAAATGTATCCGTATGTATTAAATACTACAAGTTAGACTTAAGATCCATGAAGAAAACTCTTCAGGAGGTCTCCCCTTATAATATGAGGAGACTAAAATGAGAATTCCGACTTTCACATTTATCTTAGATTTACAGCAGAATGATTGAGTAAAATATTACTTGCCTCTTGAACAATGAGCAACAAAACTTTTTAGATTATTTAACTCATCTTATTTTATGTAGATGGAACGATGCTATAATTTTGATAACAGTTGTATCTCTCACAGACTCTGAGATTTTAGGTTGTCTTATTACCCCAGTGATGTCGTAACGTCGTTCATGGGGCAAATACATTGTGCCCATGCAGTATGTCTTAGCAACATCGGGCAATGTCAAAAATATTCTTCTAAAGTTTCTTTGCATAAATGGAAAAAGTAAAAACAAATAAAACTTAGTTTTATTCATTACAGTACATATGTAAAAAATTTTGAATAGGCTATAATAAACTAGCTATTGTACATTTTATTTAGTAAAAAAATAAGCCGATGGCCTTAAAGCTCAACTGCGTTTTACATAACAGCGTGGTCAGTCATTTACATGTGATCAAGAATAAAAATTAATGAAATAATTAGTACAAACATGATTTGATTACCTACTATAGTTGCTCAATGTTGTCTCAATATAATTCAGATCCACAGATGAACAAAATATAGCTCACATTAATCTCGAATGAAATGATTTTAATTCTCGGAGTGCAAATTTCTTATATGTATTAACTAAAAATTTATATCAAAAAGAAAATTAACTATTTTAATGAGTGACATCTGTCACTATGATCAACTTCATTAATCGATTGATTGTCAATTTAGTGAGAAACAATCTCCTGACGTTTTAACAGGATAACTTTGTCGATACCAATTGTACTCGTATGTGCATAGTTTAAGAATTGAATTGTGTAATCAAGGAGCCAATTATTCTTCTCAACATTCGATTTCTGTCCCTCTCTTAGAACTAGTTTCGATTTCGAGTGACGGGATTAACACGTTGAGTGCGATTGTCTAGCCGGTGCAAATCTTTACTTTGTACACACAGTCACTAGAAAGCTTTGAAAAAATTACAGAACCTAACCTGAGTGACCCACCGGTGGGTCGTATCGCACTTAACGTGTTAATACCTGATCTCACGTACGAGAAGCTTTGAATATGCAGTATTTGTATTAGGATATATTCTGTTGATTGCAAAAATAATAGAAGAAACATGTCACATAGTAGAAATTATTTCATCACAAGTCTGTGGAGGCCGTCTAACATAAAATAACGTACGGAACTTGCGCAAGTTTCTTCGTCAATGGGAATTTTTCAGCGAAGATTTCACAGAATAATGTGCTTCTAAAATTTTTCATCGACTAAATTATATGACCACAAACTATGCACTACTTCATACAGCAACAGATGCTTGTTTTGTTTCCCCTCGTAATCTATTGAGATTATTTTTTTTATTTTCATGCGGCAACAAGTAATTCAGAGATACGCATACATACGTAGGCTCTGGTTGGCATATTTATCTCTGCGAAACGTGTAGCCAGTCAAAAGCTGCATTTACTGGGCTGTGTCTATAGAAATGCAGTTAGTTACAGATTTATTCTATTTACAGCTCTTTGTGTTCTTTAAACATTGCAATAGACTAGAGCTGGTAAATATTAAAACATTAAAATGGTTGGTAGAGACACTAGGAAATTTAAATTATACTGCCCTTCCCGTCAGATTTCAAAAAAATCGTCATGCTCAACAGAAATGGACGTTGATCACATACGGACTGCAAGTGTTTCTTGATATTGAGAGACAAAATAACAACGGAGCAATCAGTATTCAGAGGTCGGAATGATTTTAACCTCGAGATACAGAAGTGTCAGAGTGATGAGACCTGTACAGATGGGATTTACTGAGTCTTTTGATGAATTATATACAAATTCAAAAATTTATGAAACTCTAGCTTTCTTCTGCGAATTATTTTCTTGGAAAAACACATATTCAGAGGTTATAATTTGCCAGAGTAGCATGTCTATTCAATCTTAATCGTTATGAATGTCAGATACCTTGCAGAATGTCCATTATGATACCATTGTGAATGTCCTTGCAGAGCAGGACTTGACTATGTTGCCTCTTTCATATTGAACTCAAATCCTACCTAACGTTTTAAATACAGATTCAAGACGAACATTCATAAGTGTAATTCCTTAGTTCCTTGCTTTGATTTTTAATAGTGCTTTCACCAAATGAACTATCAACAATAAACGCACTGCTATTTAATCACAGCTATTATGGTGGTCTCACCGTCTGACTTGCCACGATTTGGGGTTCTTGTAATGAGTGTGTGTGTACAGCGTGTGCAAATGAAGACTGAATTAAGATTTGCTCCTAGAACAAAATGGTAGCTGAAAGTGGAAAAGTTCATTAGGAAGAAAAGCTTCTGATTTCTTCACTACGCTATCCTCTACTTTACTTAAAATAGGCGTATTAAATACAGTAATATCGAATTAGAGTATGAAAATACATTCCTAGAACCATGGGAAAGATTATTAGGTACTTTTAAATGTATTATTAAAAAACAAATAAGTCAACGTTCTAGGTGTATGCATATTGAACGAGATAAAATTGTCTCGATATCATTGTGGAGTGAAATGATGCATCGATTTATGTATAATTGGGCGACACATTAATCGAACAACTCGATCACGACAGTACATACAGAGACTGAGCGTGAGCCTTCAGCAGCAAACTAGGTCTTATGAAATTCCGTCTGTCCGTAGCAATGCTGCCAAACGTCGGGCTCTGACGGAGAGTGCATTCATTTAGATCTTTATATATAGACGACCGAATAACAACAATCTAATATTGTTCGTTCTATAAGTGAAAACTCTCCGAAAAGTTGAGTCTAAAATAACTGTTAGCAAAGACTTTCAAGATTTTAGAAAGAATGCTCTCGAGATTGAAATGGCTAAAAGTAACATTTGCTGACAAAAACCGCTTCATTATATCGGTATTTTTCTTCGAAATATTGGAGTGGACGTCCAGTGCACCAGCTCTTTTTGTGAAACCAGCCTTCAATTGTGATCAACGAACTCCAGAAGAAGCTAACAATCGCAGCCACCTTTCTTACAACCTGCCTTCCCAGATAGGTAAAAGCTTTGCCTCACCTTTACAAAAGTACCTGAAATTTCTTCCCATTATTGAACAATTGATTAGGCTACAAATTTTCTGCGGGAGAAAACCCATGGGGATACTTTATACGTGGTCAATCACCGGTAAATCTTTCTTCCAGCAATGTGAACATTGTGTCAGCTGCGCAATATACGGTTTGGCAGAAATTTTTGGATTTTGCCGTTTCAACAATGGTTGCATTTTACTGGGTGGATGGATCGCAATTGGAATCAGGGACGGTGAAATGTTATCCTAATCATTTTATTGAATTGTATGTTTTTAAGCAGTTAGTTCATAAAAGCTGGTTTCAATAAAATGTGAGCGATTTTAGTTTCATCACACTGTAAAACTAAACATAATTTAATGGCCAACCCGAAGCCACTTGGAAAATTACTATTCATGATAACCGTACCTAACCCTCTGTAACGACTTAACACGTTGAGTGCGATACGACCCGCCGGTGGGTCGCTCAGGTTAGGTTCTATAATTTTTTCAAGGCTTTCTAGTGACTGTGTGTACAAAGTAAAGATTTGCACCAGCTAGGCAATCGCAGGCAACGTGTTAATGTTCGGAAAAACAAACTGAGGTAGAAAATACGCATGACCGAGAAATTATGTTAGGTAAGTTATCTCCGAAATATTGCTGTTGTTTTGGGGGTCATGATTGCTGAAGTCCAGCATTGGGAACATGTGCGTGGGAGTGACATGCTCTGTGCAGTACGTATAGAATAATTGTACGTATAGGTGTGACCAAGCCGCGGGCTGGTGGTAGACCGCGTCCGAGCGAGCGCTGAGTAGACCTATTGACAGGCCATTGTTACCATTGAAATAAACACTTAGGTCCTACAAAAGAAGCCACATAAAGGCCCTTTGACACCACTTGTTGCGGCCTCATGGGTTGAAAGAAATCCATTCCTTGTTGGAGTAGTCTTTAGATGGACCTTTATCTCCTCACACCAACTGTCTACTCAAGCAAATTGTTAAAGCCATCTTGAAAGATCTTTCGTTGTGGTATATTGGTGGGACAGTTCTTATACATATAACAATAGACGAGAAAACTTACTAAAATACCGTGATATTACACAACATTTGCTTAATCCCTTGCGTTCATCAAGCTGTGCGACAAGATGTGATACATGTTTTATCTACTGAATATTGTCTGACTGATACACTTCTACATCTTACCTTAATGGATCGAATGAGCATGAAAATACGATGTTATTCATCTTTGCCGTAAATTTAGCTGCCTGGTTTTTACCAGCTTAGATATTGGTGCTCTTCAACGCAGTTGACAGCCACATTAGGAACTGACAAATGCAAGTATTACGCTTGGAGTCCGCGGCGCACAAAGGCTTGAGGAGGAAAGTAGTAATAATGAGGATTCATTAATACTTGCCAATTTTAGAAACATACTTGGATGCAAAGTAAATTAACATGAATGAGAAAGCCGTCTGTGGGGCCTTTATGCCCTTCGAGAAGATAACTTAGAAGTGGGGCGAAAATTTCGAGTACACTGATGTATTTATCTTACAGAGATCCCTCTTAATTACCTCTCTATTGAACGAATTGAATTTTTTTATTAAGCATTCCTATGCCTTTTTATAGTGCTTTATCCTTTTACTTAAACCTTCGTCAATATTTCATGAATAGGCTCATTACTTTTTGGCTCCTGATATTGAAACCGCCTCGACATTGCACAATTTACAAAGTATTCCTAAAGTCTCGACACTTATTAAAATTCATTAAGTGTAATTTGTTGACTCTAAAAAATAAATATAGATTTGTAAAAGGTATAAATAATTGAACTGGTTTTATCTGAGTGAATGTGAAAAATTATCATAGATAGTTGTTTGGTAACCTATAGATAGTTTCTAACACCAGGGTCATGCATTTTATTCTAAAAAAGACAGCAGATGAATTGAATACATGATTCAAGTAATTCCATGAAAAAGAGTAGAATTCTATAACTGTATTCAATTGCATATCAAAAATTTAATTTCAGTTTAAAAATCAGATCCGCCGTCAACAGCCCAGACCTGATACCATCGGCGGTAGCTAGCAGGGGAACATACAACTGTTTCTTAGCTCATTCCTCTTGCTGTTTTACTTACCAGTTTCTTCAAATCTGCAACTGTCAGGGACTATTTTCATAAAAATTAATTCAATTCTCCCTAAAACCACTAATCGAGGGAGCTAAGGTCGATGCTGTGAGCGGATCAAGACTGATTCAATCACCAGTGGACTACTCAGTCGTAGAATTTGTTCAATAAAAATGAGAGACATTCGTTGGATCAGTGAGCGGAAGCACTAAACTGTTGATAGCAGTACCCTTACTTATTAGTCCTTAACACGTTAAGTGCGATACGACCCACCGGTGGGTCGCTCAGGTTAGGTTCTGTAATTTTTTCAAAGCTTTCTAGTGACTGTGTGTACAAAGTAAAGATTTGCACCGGCTAGACAATCGCACTCAACGTGTTAATCTAACAGCCGGCTACAATTTTCCTTGAAGAGATTGAAGTGCTTATCGGAATTTTCTGATTCACCGTAGTTAAACTATACAATCGGTAACACTCGACTGTCCAATGTGGTAGCCCGTGACATCCCTTTTCTGCCGTCATCTATTGTCGAGTCGTCATACAGGAAAAAAATGTGAATGCTGAAGTTTCATAAGTTTTTCACATCGTGTTGAAGCTTTAGATGAATTCATTTCTTGTTAGCGAATATAGATCGATATTGTAGAATTAATCGATATTGGTTGCTATTTGAAGCTCATGAAATTGAACAGAACTTTCATTTCCACTGAAAGATGGATAAATGTATGCAAGTTCCTTATAATATAAATGACATTGTGTCAAATAAAGCTCATTTATTATATTTTAAAATTCGTAAAAATATTAAGCGTTCGTTAAAGACTTTATAAACTCTCTGTATGTAATAAAATGTGATCCATTTTCAATATTCATTGAACCTCTACTTCCCTCTCAAACCTGACCACTAGAGAGAAAACTTAATACTAACATTTCTTTTAAATACAAAAATTTAAAAGTTCACTTTTTTAGTCATACTAGCATTCATATTTTGTAGGCCTGACTGACACAGTTTATCGAGTAAATCTACGAGTAATGTTGCAAAGCATGCTTAATTTGGTCACAAAGTCTCAAGTTTGAAGTGCGTATAGACCTGCAGACAAAAGAAAAAGGATTTATTATGAAACTCGCAAGTGCTTCTCATGATCCAAAATTTTTGCCTAGGTTTGCTAAGCATTTTGTAACATTTTGATGATTAATGAGACATCTGGAACCAACTTTTTTCATTTTACGAATTTGTATTGATAAGACATACCGCATCAGATTTTAAACTTGAACCTTGGCTGAAACTTTTACTTCTACTGCGATGAAATTCAAACAATATGATAATTACTTGAATTGATATGACAGGGTGTCCCAAAAAGTGTATATATTTTTAAAAAACCTTAGTTTGAATAATACTGGTATTCATGAGGTGTACATAAGACAAGTAACAACGTATTCTTGATACAAAGTAAAGCTTTAGATCTTGTACTTTCGAATGCAATTTGTCCCAGCCTCTCAATACCAGTAGTATTCAAACTACAGCTTTATAAAAATTAATGTATACATTTTTTGGGACACCCTGTATGTCAATGAAGGCACAGGCAGAGCTGTAGAAATGTAGGACCTGAAGAATTGAAGTTCAATCTAATGAAGTTTAAACATGAAAGTATCTCCTATGGGCTTAATATATGTAAAATTTCAATGTCAAATAATCATTTTTATGAATTTTCAATTTTATGTATTTTAGGTGTGTTTGCTGCATAAATATATTACCAGGATTTTTTGGCAGAAGAGATATGAGTTGTCGATGAAAATGTATGTCCATCTCGGCCAACAATCTCATTAATTAAGAGGAAAACCTACTCAAATGGTTCATCATGTTTTCCTTTTTTTGAGTTTTGGTGCACAAATTTATTGCATATTCTGCATAAATAAAACAAAAACTTCTCTGACGCGCAGAGGGAGGCTCCCGTACATTAGAGGTATTACACCATTTGTGTTCACGGTAGAAGTTTTCTCTTATTGACTTAGATGGATTATTCGACACTTTCTTTTCAAATACACAAGTAATCCGTGCTTATGTGCGTAAAGAAGCGTCAAAGTGTTTTTTCGCTGATGAATAGATTTTAAAATTACTTTTAATGTTCGTTTGAAAAAATTTCTTTTCGGTATCCTGGAAAAGTTTTTGATACATTAAAAAATTTCATACTTCTCAATCTTCATTTCTCCTTAAAGCCTGAGACTTGGCTTCTAAGTTTCAAATTATAATTATAAAGATTCATGAACTTTTCATGTATAATGCATAAAGATTTATGAACTTGCCACAGAACTCATTTATTGGCAAAATTGGAAAAATACCTTGAGCAAAGGTATTTAGCTCAAATAAAATAAAGATTTGGCATAATTTTCTGCCATGTGTAATGAATTATTGCTTTTTATAGACGACTGCATAACGTGATGTTCTAATTGTCATATATAACACTTATTAAAGAACTGTGAAGCAGAGGTGAGAGAAGATAGTTGTACGATGATGTGTATGATTAAATAAATATTTAATTATACTAATTATGCATATAATCATAGAGCTCAAGAAGGTTATAGCCTCCTTAAGGTATCTAAAGACCTAACAGGCTCGTAGATAAGACACGTTTCATCAGTGGAATATTAAACTTATTAATTTGCACTGGCTAAAAATGAAAAGATGCATAACATGACTGTTAACATTCACAGGAAAGGACGCTCTTACAAAAAAACAGAATTTTCGGCTGGATCCAAATTTTCATTGAGTTTTCACTCGTACTCGAATAAAGGCGGTAGTGGCTCTTACATTAAATGCTGATACTCCCAAAAATATCTGATTAGTTTGAGTTCACGTTTTTCAGTTTACAGCTGATTGATTCTACATTTGCTCGATATATAGCCAAATAGCTGCTCAGATTCAGTCAATGTACGTATTTTCAATAAACTCTATTTTTAAAGGGGAAAACTGACGCATTTTCCAACATATTGAAGAGATAGAACCCCAGTCATGGTATCGATGAAACACTTCCATTTAAAGGCTCCTCGCATCACGTCAATGAAGAATGACGATTCCTAACGGAACAAACTGAAACTTTCTTGTATTTACAAATGAAGGAGTTTGAGTTTCGTCTCTCTCGTCTCTATTCTGTGTATGGTGGTAAGTTATTGGATGCAGCGGGATCACCACAGACGATGCAAGTATTTGCCACAGTCCGACACTGACACCAGCGAAACCACGACATGTGGGATATTCAGGCGTGTTACCTGAGCATTTTAGTGTCGAACATCCACGACTGATGCCATTTACGGAGATTCTATGTAGAGCGACCAACTGGTGAGTCTAGTGTCTTCAATCCATGCTTGGTCTCTGATAAAATTTGGTGGAACTTTGAATAATCCTCACAAAAATTATGTGTATGTTGAATTAGTTGTAGCCACAGTCGAGTGAGTAGAACATTTATTTCTTTATAGTTTAAAGAATGTTTACTGTCCTAAGATATGCACCATTACTTCAATAGCTATGTCATAACACGCAAATAACGACACTGTTTGCAAAATGTCTGTAAAAAGTATTCAGCACGCTACATGAAAACATAATATCATATATCTATATAATGACTTCAACTTTATTAATCAACAACACAATTAATAATGAAAAAAGCTCACTGTTTTAGAGTATCTATAAACATTTACTGATACATCCCATCGTCACGAATGTCTCAATTCTACAGAATTGTATGTTTTATAATTTTATGGATCTAATGTTATTCCCATTTGGTTATGCATCGTTAATTTCTGGATTGCTCTACTACTGAGTTCAACCTTTATATAATTTTAGTACTTATTATGAAATTGATTTTTTTAAACAATTGTTAATTATGATGTTTATAAACCTGTTTGTTCCCTCAATTGATCCATAAGTTTTGGCATGATAAATTAAAACTATTGAGATAGACTACATGGTTCATTTGAGTGAACAATTTGAACTTTGACAAAAGCTATTTTCTCTTGAGCGAAGGAGTTACTTCAAGCGGGTAACAGCCCGATGACTTGGAATGCATTGACTTGGAATGCCCGATGACTTGGAATGCATTTACCTTGAATGAAAAAAGCAAAATATTCATCCTAATAATTTTAGTCACTAACAAAGGAAAAAAAATGTATTCTTTGCGTATACTTGACTATTTTCAATCGCACTGCAGCATTTAATTGAAAACGCTAGTTGACAATGAATAAATAGAAGAAATCCCTTTGTGTGTAATATCTTACTTGTACATCGTATTGAAAAATAAATTTATCGGACCGCCCAACATTCTTCCATTTGCTAATTCTCCAAGTTTTGAACTAGATACTTTACCGCTTTTATCGCAGTATATTGTCGGACTCTTTTATAAGAGATTTATAACTAGCATGCTTTCTCTAAATACGAGTACTAACCCATAAAGTTCTTGTCGACTGCACTGTGGGCGGCGAAATAATATTGTTCATGAATGGCACTGAGTTTGGATGATACCTTTTTCGAAATGGTTCGAAGAACTTTTCCAAAGCACTTATATATGTTTGACAGTCCCTGTCTACCGATATTGATTTCTACCTCTAAAGTATTTTCGAAACCGCACTTTAATTTCACCGTCGAATGAGCGAAAAAATTCCTACATCTATAATCGTATTTTTAAGGTTACTATTTTCGACCTATATACCGTTAATTCTGCATTTAAATTATAACAAGAGTGATGTTTTACTATGTTTTGTACGAGTCGACGAGTCTATAATTACCATCGACAATGTAGCTCGTGGAGCACTCGACAATTGAGTTATTTTTACAAAAAGCATGAACAATTTGTCCTGTTTGAGAGCTAGAAACGTTTGACATTTGTCGATTTTATGTACCCTTATACGGAGCGAAATAAAAAGGTTAAAATATCAACTGACCTCGCGCGCGTATGAAATTAGCTGTTTCTAGCCAAAAGTGTCAAGATAAAGAAATTTGTCTATATTATCGACTAAGTGTTCATATTGATTTCTCACAATCGTGCTCGTCCGTCATTGTTCAATGAAAAAATCAAACGGTGGATAAGGTCCTATACTATCAAGATATATGTAAGTTATTGAAGAACAATAATTATTCTTGATCTGGCCGTAATAAATATCAAAAATGAATTTCTTGAAAGTTGTTGGTTATACAGGCCGATATCTTCCACCTTTCGCGGTTAGAGAAACAAAGAGGCAAGAGATAAAAATGCAGCGAAAGTGTAATTACAGAATATTTACCATACTCATGCGTGCACAGCATACTGCAACAGGCTGTAGTAATTTACTCGCAAAATAAGCGAAGTAACTTAATAAAAAGAGTCCGAGGTGTAGTTGTCTGTAGATACAAAGAAACTCAGGATTCCCACACATTGCTACAACCTAGCGGCTATTAATATCTTATCCTCGTTACGAAGGCTCCAGCCAACTTCTATAAATCAAAAAGCACTACGTAACCGAACTGAATTTATCTCGACAACTAAATTATAGATTGCTAATTAGTCTGTGAAATTTTATGGAATAAATTTGCTAATGAAATATCAATATATTTTGAACATTTATTTTCAATCAGAGACGAAGAAACAATCTTGAAATATTGTTTAAAATGCAGTTCCCATTATTCAAGCTACAAACAATGCACACGTTAAATCCAATTCAACTGGATAACTTAGTTTCCCAGTCACACATAATACGAATTACCCTAGAAACTTCACGCATGACCAGCGTATTTAGGAGTTCTGAGACATACAGATAACTGCACAACACTTTATTCACTAGAAACATGAACTGAACAACACTTTGTTCTCTAGACGCATGAATAACACTTTACTTTGTTCACTAGATAGATGAACATTTTACAGTGTAAGCTGGGCTGTATTTACTTGAGAAAATCAACGCGAGCTGCTGCTTGCGTTTACTGAACGGGGATAACCCACCGAACCTCAACTCTCATAGTCCAGCGAGTACATCTCGCAGATTGCGTTCAGTGAGTGCACCAACTAAACATTCAACCAAACTATGCATAGATTTTTCTAGCTTTTTTTACATTTCACATTTACAGTTGTCCACATATCTACAACGTACTCTTTTTTTCACGTTGGCGGTACAGCTTGCCATATGCAGGGTGCAAGGCTTCCTCAGGTGTGTCGCGAAACTTTGTGATGAACACCTGAAAACACGGACAATGTGCATAAATCTCGGTTTCATGTGCCTTGCATGAAGGAACTTCCATCTCATCGATTGCTTACATCGAATTCAATCGTACTGCACACTCAATTTTGACCTTTGAATTACAGTTGGATTTAAACTAAATTAGCTTGTGACTAATCATAACTAGAGCTGAACGCTGTTTTCTGTGCTTGCCTATTTTTCAATTTTCTTAGCTCAGAATCAGTGTTGTTCACGTACTTTCAAACAATTGTTTTTAGCTCGCAATACTTGAGTTAAATCATATGGTGAATTGATTAAACAAGAAAATTCAGTTTTTGTTATTGCATTGATAGAATAAAGGTTTGTTTTTACCATATATTTCAGAAGGTGATTGAGTGAAAAATTTTGAACACTACTTAATGTTCCAGTTTGACACAGGAGGTTGACCGTTGACACACGGATGAGTTTAACTGTTGGTCATTACTCATTGCTGTTGTTGGTTAAAGTACGCACGTGTTAATTGCTTATGAATACCCCATCACAATGAATAAATTTGTAAAAAGGATGGATGTTAGTGATGGGTGTGAGGTTGAAACAGAACATACGATGAAGCCCTCACAATCCAGCACAAAAAAGGTAAAAGTTCGCCATAATAGATAGTATTGTTATGATTATTTAAAGTTTGAATTTTCTTGGTCTAGAGATGTTGCTCAACCATGTCCATTATGTGTAGTTTGTGGTGAAAAAAGGCCAATGAATCCATGGTACCAAATAAGTTACAAAGACATTTCACGACTAAACATTCCTACCTACAAGATAAAGATGTTAATTATTTTCAAAGACTGTTACAACAGCAATCACAGCAACGCAATATTTTTCAGAAAACAATGACCGTGTATGAACGGGTTCAACTCGCTTCAATTGAGGTAGCTGAAATAATAGCAATGAAATCCAAATCCCACACTCTTGCTCAGTCAGTTATCCTTCCTGCTTGTAAAAAGATGATGAAATCCATGTTAGGTGAGCAGCTGAAAAATAAATTAGTAGAATTCCACTTTCAAATGAGACAATACACAGGATAATTGTAGATTTATCTGAAAACATTCTAACACATGTTCAAAAAAAAACTCGAAGGATCAAAATTTGCTTTAATAGTTGATGAATCGACCGATATCAATAACAATGCTCAATTGCTTGTATTTGTTCGTTTCATTAATGATGATGAAATAATCAATCAGTTTTTGTGTTATAAAGAAATGCCAACAACTACTAGAGGTTTAGATATTTTTGATATGATAACAGGCTATCTTAAAAAAATAAATTTGACGTGGAAGTTTTGTGTTGGTATTTGTACTGATAATGCACCATGTATGGTAGGCTGTTTCACAAGTTTTACATCACTACCACAGACAGAAAATCGAAATATTGTTCGCACTCATTGCTTTTTACACAAAGAATTTTTGTTTCAAAAGTATCACAAGAAGATTCGAAGCAAGTGTTACATCAAGTAGTTGAAATTGTCAATTACATTAAAAGCAGGCCAATAAAGTCGAGATTATTCGACGAACTGTGTAAATCAATGGATTCTCAACATGTTCGCTTACTCATGCATACCGAAGTTCGATGGCTGTCAAAAGGTAAAGTCTTAACTCGCGTTTATGAATTACAGATGGAATTAATAGTATTTTTTGATAAATAAAGGCGCGAAAGATTCTGTAAATATCTTCGATGTGAATTTTGTATGGCCCAAATGGAATATATAACGGAAATATTTGGTCAACTTAATATTGTGAACAGTAGTATGCAAGGTCGAAACGAAAATATTCTAACTTCGACAGATAAGTTGGTTGCCCTCAAAAACAAAATTCTTATTTGGAAAAACAGAACAAAATTGGGTGAGTCTGATATGTTTCCTAGAATGCGTACTAACTGCACTAAAGAAATGACACCTATCGTGGTTGAGCATCTGACAGCGCTGGAAGAAAACATCGACCACTACTTTCCGTTACTGAACACAGAAAAGTACGACTGGGTTCGTAATCCATTTGTAGATGTTCCTTCTAATATTGGGTTTTAATTATGTGAAGAAGAAGAATTGGCTACCATTTGAAGTGACTGCAGTCTTAAAATAAAGTATTCAGAGGTAGATATCGACACATTTTGGATTTCTGTTCAAAAGGAATTACCCGCATTGACTGAAAAAGCCCTATTAGTTCTTTTACAATTCTCTACTTCTTATTTGTGTAAACTTTGTTTTTCAACCATAAATAATATAAAAAATCAGAAAAAATACTACGTTCCACTGAAGAAGAAATGAGAGGCTGCTTATCGAACATACGACCAAACATTCAAGAAGTCATTAGACAACCCCAGGCACAAGTTTCACACTAGGTAAGTAGCAATTCTGGGATACTAACATAACAAACTGTATCCGACAAGTCCATTAATGTATTTTTTAACCTATTTTACGGCTTCATCATATAGTATTTAAAATTATTAGTGTGTTGCGACAGTTTTATGCGCTCGTAGGTGTGTCGAGGGTAAAAAAGGTTGAGAAACACTGCACTAGAGCCACCACTAGAATACACCGATTTTCCAAGATGCCGAGAAACAGGCACTGTCAGCATCAGCACCACATCCTCGCCCACATTTCCTTCTGAGTGACTCAGGACTCTGTCATATTCGACGAGGAGATTTGTGTCACTAAGATATGCAGAAGAACATCCCCTTCAGCACAAACCTCTGCAATTTTCCGTATGACTGTCATGTAAAAGTTGATACCACAAACTACCGTGTTTACAGTTATCGTTCAGATGTGCAGTCACCGGGACAAGATATTAAATTTGTATTTCGTCAAGCAGTTCTCAACAAAAGATTAAGGACTATATTTTGCACTAGAGCGACTGCAGCTAATTTCATTCACACAGAAATTATTTCAATTACCTTGAGAGGCCCAAATCAGAGAAAAACTTTTCTAACTTAAGGAACCGCAAGTATTCAATATATAAAAAAAACTCGACCATAACAAAACAAACTATGCATGTATGCATGCTCACGTCCATAAACAATCCTACATGTAACATAAAATTCTTATCTAATGCCAGTTTGAGATAATTGAAGACGCTGTTTGGTGAAGACAAAAAATTACTAATTTTTAAAACTTGCTTCGGATGCAGTGTCCAATTATTTTATGAAGAAATAATGATCAGTAACGTATCATACCTCTCTCTTTCTCATTTTACGCCTGCGTAAAATGTAGGAGCAACGCTGGTGTCAGGATTTTAGTCTAATACGAATCCCCAACTCGTAAGCATCGTGTTGTGTTGGAAAGTCAACAAAAATTAAATGCATTTGAGTATTTCATCGTACGCATTCAAAATATTCACATTTAGCTCACGACTCCTCTGTAATTTGTGTGCGAATGAATCAGTAAAGCACTACTTCTGCGTTGGTATGACATTGGCCAAGCCTGTGCTGGAGAAAATTATCCTCACATCGAAGCGAAACTGAACCGAGCTATCGTAATCATGATGCCAGCAAGAATTGTGTCTTGCCACTGAACAAAATGGGACGAGACTGTAACTTTTATTGATAGATATGCGTTGAGTTTTTCTTCATGAATAGTATGATTGCAGAAGTTGCAGGAGAGTGGATTCGTTCAAAGGAATAAGGATTCTAGAACCCTCATTCCGTCGCAAGTATTAAATCAGTTTTTGAACCCTCAGCACATTAGCTTGAAAACACACCTGGAGCGAAACACAAATTTGCAAAGGCTAGTGTCTGTCAGCAAGGCCTAAACCTCCTATACAATCTATGATCTAAAACAAAATGAAACTGAATTGACCTATGATTTCAAAATTCAAGGTTCTCAAAGTGCGTATGGGTTGTTAAAAGAGTAAAACAAACCCCCCAGAATATATCGTGTGAATTAAGTGTTGAATTTGCCTTGCCAGCTTTCTGAGGGCTTCTCGATCTTACAGCAATGATAGAGCAACTTGTTATGAGCAACTGCCAGATCAACTCATATATTCAGAGACAATGCTCCATGTTATGATGTTTATAACCTGATGCTAAAGCTAGAACTGTTATCAGTAAATACAACCCTTGCAATTTAATGGGAGATCACGATCTGTTGGTGCACAATTAGCTGGTAATATTATAATATGCACAGGTAGAAGGAAGCATGCAATGAGCCCTACGCTTTGTGTGAAGGAAGGGAACGCTAAGGTCGACCTATGTTTTCTTTCTTGTTATACTTTCTTCATCTAAAACGAGAACAGAATATAAATATCTTAGGAATTTTTTCAGGCATCAGTATTTCACAATGATACGACTACAGACATTTACGTCTAAGCGCCTGAATAAAACACTAATTAAAAATGTTTTCTCACCATGTTACAAATACTTGTTTGATCATTTCACTCCATGCATTATGGCAGCGATAGTGAAAGCTGCTCTTCCAACTGGCGTAATGTCCATTTCCTTATTTTGGTCTGATGTATTATTTTTTCCTGGGCTTTCCATCACACCAGGTTCAAGTTTTGTTGACCTGTTGTCGTTTTCCTGAGCACTTCCAAGCCTCGTTGTGTCAGAGCTCGCTGCCCAGCACTCTGCACTGCTGCAAACACTTGAAGAGCAGAATTTTGAGCCAGATCTATGAGTAGAATTTTTTTTGGGTTCTGAGCACCATTTTCGTTCGAAGCAGTCAATAGATGTCTGATCTTTTTCACAGAAGTCATTCTGTAGAAAATATGCAAGAACTTTTATTAAAACCCATTTCTTACTTCTATTTAAATAAAATAAAACTTCTATAACAAGGTATATCATTGACACAGGTTATTCATTGCAGTCGAAGAAGGACAATTAAACATAAAATGATTATTTATGCGCTTCATGATGCTGAAACTTTTGCAAGAAAACTCTGAAAAATAGATCAACCAGATTTTACAAGCACTCCAATTAGTCTTATACTAACGAAACTTACATTCAATTTTTCTAGTTCGTGAGCGTGATCGTGGAAGTTATTTTGAACCTCATCATCCGCATCATCTTTGATATTCAAATGTTCGTCTTCTTCCTTATCAAAAAAAACTGAAGGAGGTAACCCAAGTGAGTCTCGAGTTCTGAGAGATGGCAACCCAAAACTGCTGTCTGTCTGCCAGGACTCAGGTGGAATACTGGTCAGGAACGGCTGAGATCCTCCATCTATCTCCATTACTTCTGCTGCTTTCATATTTTCAGCTATTTCTCTGAAGGCATTTTTCATTGGTTGCAGGGACATGACTGTATCGGCGAATGAAGTAGGAGGCAAGAGTTGGGGCAGGCGAGACATGGACGTTGAGACGCCGGGCAGGTCCAGCCTGCAGTCTGGACCGAGGGTGTGGGTCAGGAGATGCCTGCGTAGGTCGCAGTTCCTCCTGAACACCTGCGCGAGCCACACAAACTCAGCTTAAAGATCACTCGAACATCATGAATTTCCAAAACTATCATAAAGCATATCAAATTCTAGTATCAATGATAGTCTTAAATCATGATTATTACAATAGCATATGGCAACTGGAACGAACCGAGTGATCCGTTCTAGGGTTGCACCTCCGTAAGACGTCAATCACGCACATGCATCAGTGTAGGAGTAAGGTAAGATGGAAGGAGGAAAAGAGTCACACAGTCATCAGATGGCGCACGCTAATAGTATGACTCATGGTATAGTTTATCTGACAATGTTATAAATGATGCAGATCACTTATCAGTCATCACTGAAATTGAATGAATAGCAAACTCGACTAGAAAATATTATCAAGCTTCCTGCATACCTGAAAAAGTCACTTTTTAATTAAAAGAGTGATATGCACAAAACTTTTGGTTGTAACTCATGAGACTAATCTAGCACATAATATGACTTCTAAATAAATGAACTAGAGACACGAAGTTCAGTAGATGTGAAGTTGGTATTTGTTGCAGAACTTTTTTTAATTATTTATGTGCGGCTTCAAATGAAGTCTGATAATAAATTTATGGGATACAAACGCCTGTATAAAAATTCCCGGTCTGATGTGTCGATTGAGAAGTTTTGTGGGTCTCATGAAATTTGTATTTCTCATTGACTTTTGAAAAAATAGGAAGATAGCCACTCAAATTCCTGGAAAAGTAATCACACAAAGCAGACACAGCCAACATTCTGAGACTTCCCAAAAAACCTGCCGTCTCTTCGCTTCCACATCTAAGTCTGCAATAAGGAATTAATGTCAAAATTTTATCCACCTATTTAAAGTAGATTAATTTGTAACCCTCTAAAGCAAATAATGAGCTAGATTTCCAGATTTTAGAGTCGCTTCTCATGCTAATCCATGGGCTTCACTTGAAAAAAGACCATAGTGCCATCAAATTATGCATTGCTCTAACCTACTGACATAGTTCTGTTTGTGTGTATGCGTGCATGTGCGTGTGTGAGAATGGAGATACGCATTAAAATTGATTCATGGATCTAAGATCATGAAGTTTTTGGTAATTAAAACGAACGTGTTTCTCTGCTTTATTTTCGGCGTATTTTAAGTTTGACTTGTGTTTATTTCAGCACTGAAGATGGAATCTGTATTCCAAAAAGTTTACAATAAAAATGTTCTCGCTTAAGTTGGTTGTTCTTTTCATTTTAAGATTATGTTTTTAAAAATAAAACCTAAGGAATTACTTTCTATACTTTTGTTTCTAGGATAATGGTGACTTCTAACCAGGAAATCGTGACCGGATTAATTCCTGGTATCAATTTTAAATGCAATCTTCACTGAAAACCTTCGGTTGACACGTTCTTTACTTTCTATTAAGGAACCCAACTGAATAAACAGTTTTCGAAGATTTTCAACGTATTGTTCATGCATTACCATGGATGAATTTTAAAATTTTACTCGAAACAAAAACTTTGCTCTGCTTCATTATTTTTACCAGCCTGAAGCATTTAGAACACGGTTGAGATGATGAAGCACTGAAGCAAGCTACAATATGAACGATTTATTTAGGTTGTTCTGGTGAGCAAGATGCTTACATTAGCCTTAATTTCTTCGGCTAGATCAAGGGTACCCATTGCAAGCTCAGCACAGCCCTAAAATTCAGTGGCAATTCAGTCCAGGCAAAAAAGTCTCATAAGCACGGACAAGAACGAGTCTCATCGCCCTAGGTCTCGACTTGAGAAGTAGCTAAGAGAAGAAGACTATCCCTGGGAGGTTGAATTTATTGTATCGTAGACTCAATTAAAAAATTTATGTAGATGATGTTCGTAAGGTTGCTGCCGTTAAATGATGAGGCTGTGGTAGCAGGATTTCAGTTTTCAGTTCATGCGTACGTGTTAAAGATATAAGAAAAGTAAGTCAATTATGACCTAACTCCTTTCATACATTATCAACGAGCGTCTGAACATAATGTTTCATGAATTCAACTGGAAGAAAGTTCAGGCATTTCAGTCGGCATGGAGACTCCAGTTACATTGAGAGAGTTTATGCGCCTATAGGTGTAGGTCTTCTTATTGTACAAGTTTCAAAACTTGGTAGGCGTAAATCATCGTTAAGAACTGTTGAAAGTGAACCGAGTGCAAGCATACGCCGACCCATAGCCACATGTTTGTGTTATCTCATGTACTATACAATTATTCTTTGCTGAACTTTATACAACGCTGAAAATCTAATGATCTGAAAATCAAATGAAAACCAGAGTCAAGAAAATGTTCTATTGTAGTAACACACGAAGGTGTAAATGCGAGTATGTAAGTTTGATCTAAGAGAATGCTTCCTCAAGGCAGATGTAAGACATAAGTCGATCGAAAACATGAAGTGACTTTAATATACATTATACGTAAATATGTAGCAAAATTTGAAACTTATCAGTGATTGTACAAGTTCCAAACTATTGCACAAAAAAAATATTACATTTTGCTCTATGTTTTTTTATGCTAAACACACGGTAAAGTATTAGTTTGAGTTTTTATGCAGCCCCTAGCTTTCATGTAAATAATTATAAACAACTGAACACCTGAAGAGAAAACTGCGTAGATGAGTCAGAGCATAACGCTCTGAAAGTTTGGTTGTATGTACAGTAAAATACAAACTCTTTGATTGGTAAACAAGCTTTCATCAACATCTCAATTCAAGTTGTAATAACCTTTACGAAAGAGGAATAAAGTTGAATGAATGATTGCTTCATTACTGTCGGTCAGTAGTGGAATTACAACCTTTATTAAGAAACGAATGCAATACTTTGAAAAACAATTACACAATAATCCTTTATTAGTACTGCTGTTCAATCTACCCTGAAAACAGTTTAACTCAGTTAACCAACTTCTCAGAAGCAAAATACTTTCCCTTGTCTGCATGGTCTGGCACGTTTACACTTTGTCATCTGACGGTACTAGTTATCCCACCAGGCTGTCGGTCTTACCACACCTTTCATGTCAGAGGATAGCGAGCGAAAAAGTGACTTTGTTTCGATGCAGAGGCAATTTGAGTTCCCAGTGTGCTATTCTTTCAGCGCTGTCATGGGGACAGAGTGAATGTGAAGGTCACATTTTCTTGAAGCAAGCACGAGTAACTAAATACATGTAAGGCATGTGATATAAATGTTACTTTAAGGTCGTGACTTCCATTTTATGAAGTCATTGACGGTAGAATATGACGTCATAGTCCTACAGTTGCAACACAAGGCCTCTCATTTTCCAGATCACGTCCAACGCAGCGAATAAAAGAACATCTCCATTCAACACGGCCCACATCGCCGTAAGAGCATGACAGAGTACAACGAGCACAACACACAGAGCAAATATCTTTTAATGGTCAAGATTTGTTACAAATTTCAAACTGGCGTGCTGGGTTAGGAGTAAATATACTCATTTACCTTATACGTTTAAATACTTCAATGGTTAGGTCTATTCTGAGTAGTTATGACCCACTGTTTTCCTTTATTAGTGTTTGACTTTCCTCTCTTATATTCTTCTTAAGCAGTAATGCTTAAACTCAATTTGGTAGTCATATATTACAGTATACATAGAAATCATGCACTTTTCTAATTCCCAAAGATATCGACTAACTTCAATTTCACCGTAGATCGTGTGTCCTTAATAAACTATCATTACTATCGACATTAATGAACTATCGCGGCTTTATTTTACCCTACAATTAACTATTAACTTCTATCTCATTCTTGAAATTTGCGTTGGGAATTTGGTACGTCAGCATAGTATGGCCCACGATCGATAACATTAATGGTTAAGCCACAAGAACACCTAAGCTACTTCGATAATCACACTCAACATCTGCTGGTCAGATGGATGATCTTTTATCAGTTTAACGCGTCTCCCCGAGCAGGACCACATCGCAAGCAACTAAGAAGCGTCTGACTCCAAAACAGTTAAGAAGTTGTGAATTCCAATCTAGAATGTTAATTGCATGCATAAAATAGATGTTTTGTTTGTTATTGTATACATCAATTGAATTCTTTGATATTCTGAATACCAATAAATAACAATCAAGTTTTGGTTGACTATTTTTGAGTCCCTCTGAAGAGGCGTCACCAGATGACTGCCCATCCTGTGACAGCACTGAACACACGCTAGCAACAGTCTCTCATTCGGATACAATTTGGAGTATGTATGTAGAAATAAAGCTATACCATATCCATCAATACATAAAGTAGCAGTAGGGTGAGGTCTCAAGGTCTGTAATTCTTTCAGCGAAGGAATGAATCGTAGGAACTCATGAGCGTGCGTGCCTTGTAACGGGTAGTTAGCTCAAAGGTTGTCAATGAAGTGAAGTAATTGCTCTACAAACCGCATGAATACCTGCTCGCGTAGGAAATTTCCCACGCCTACGATATCAACAGCCACAGAACTAGTTCAATCTGGTGTCATTTCGTTGAGCACTCAAGCTGCTCAAAATTAATTCTTTATACGTTTATGAACTTGGTTTACCTTATCGCAAAACCTGCAGGTGTAAGGTTTGAGGTCGGTGTGGGTAAGCAGATGAGTCTTGAGGTTGCTGCGCTGGTTGAAGGCGCGCCCGCAAGTGTGACATTTGTGTGGAGACTCATCAAGGTGCAGGACGCGGTGGACGGCCAGCGTGCGGCTTTGGCAGAATCCCTTACCGCACTCCGCACACTTGAATGGTTTCTCCTTGCTGTGGATGTACCTGGTCCAGTGAAAATGATAATACGCTCAAAACAATGATACTTTTGTGCTGCTAACATGTCGGCAGACACTGGTACCGTGGACCAGTCTACGCTTTTTGTTTTACGAAAAGAAGTTCACTCAGATTACCTAAATTAATTTTCCACTGAAGTCCAAGGAAGGTACATCATTGCTCAATTTTAGCATTAACAACGTATTCACATGATGGCCCGTAGTATTTACTTTTAGAAAAATTAAAGACTTGAGTATTGTATAATACCGGTTAGCTCACGGAGATGGAAACATATGTATTATTGCATCCATACAAATTAGCCTAAAAATGGTTGAAGGGAAACTAGAGTTTGAAGTTTACGTTCAACTCACTGTGCCACCTGAATACGAATTTAGCAGTAAATTTAGTAATAGTACATAAGAAATTAGAATAAATGAAGCAGTGTGTAAAAATGGAAAAATTAGTGAGAGAAGAGCTGAGATGCAGGGCTGCAGGCAGACCTGGGAAAGAAGGAGTGAGTCCGCAGGTCTGACAGCCTTCACAGGATAATGCAAGGAAGGAGGAGAACATCCTGCAAATCATTATCGATATCATCAACTTCACTAAAATTATAAATGTCTTCATTACTAGTAAATCTTTGTGATTGGAGGTCAGGTATTTATGAAAAAAACAGGGAAAACTAAGCCAAAACACTACACGTTATGTGATCTTTACTGGTCTATAATCAAAGGAAAATATTAAATTCGTTAACAAACCGCCAACAATTGGTTTCTAAAATTTGTTTGAACTTCTCGGAAAGTATGGTTATGTAAAGAATGTGTTCACTTATCGAGAAATAATTCTCAATTTTTCAACAGCCTGGAGCCAGAACTAAAACTCGACTTATTTTCGATATAAAGTTTGCTTAATACTTCAAGACACACATTGAAACAGGTAGCGTTGTTTGGCATGAACTCCATTGTTATAGAAAGAGAGATGTCAAGTTAAAAATATTTCATTCAATTTTGTGGCAACACTTGCTTATCTGAAGAAATGCTTGACAGTCAAAAATGTCTTCGTATGGAGTAGGGATACCGAATGTCAAAGGCTGTGCTAAGTTTCCTCTGTTTTTATAGATCGTCCTAAAACAATTGGTCCAGTTTTCAAAGTATTTCGCCATGGTTAATAAAAAGTTTAAATTATGTTGCAGAATAAATTTACTATTAACATTATGTTGCTAAAACTGTGGTCTTAGCTTTAAGGAGTAGTCGGTAGCTAAAATATTACACAGAAATAAAAAGTATTGCCTGTTTCTTTCGGTGTAATTACACTTCTTTCTGTGTGAAATCACAGCGTAGCTTTGGATGTTTCTAAATCGAAGTTCCTATTCGACCAGGTGTAACCGAGGCTTTGCGCCATCATATACCGTACGCAAACGAAAGAGGTGAAGCATTTTACTCCGTAACTTAGGGAAGCACTGTGATACTCACGAAACAACATACGTATTGCCTCGTTTCAGACGAAACGTTTACTTCGCTTCAAATTTGGAAGAAATTACAAATTGTATTTTTAATTGCTTATGACACAATTAATTGGTTTCAGTATTTTAGTCGACCTCTTGTCTGCCTCCTTCAGCACGCCCTTCTAAGTTTATCCTCATATGGTGGATACAGATTTTCTCAACGTAAGACGAAACAACAAACAACTCGATCTGACCTTATGAGAGAATAAGAAGCCGCTTGTACTAGGGTCACCAAGAATGATAGACCTTGACCTGACATTTTCCATCAGATCAAGAAGGTAACTAATTTTAAACATTTGTTCAGATGACGGACCTTCTTCAGCGTTCCTGTCCCTCCACCCCAAGTCCACATACGTAGTACTAAAACTTTGGACTCGTGAGCCTTTTTTACTTTGAACGTTGTGAGACTTTACGTGACTGAAATGCCTGTGCGTGAGTGAAGTGCGTGCACGTGACTGAATTGGCTTACGTAATTGGAATGTACGTGCACCATTGATGCCTTCACTTTAAACGGCATGGGTCTTGGGCAGCAACCCAAGAAAATATCAAACGGCTCGTTTCTATTACCTTATTCTATTCAATTTGATTCTTCAAGCAATTCAGACCACTGCCTCGCACCCCTTAAACTGCTAATTTCTGGGAGACAAGAATACAATTATGGTAGAAGTTTACCGAGACAAAGAGCACTGTTCTCATTTCCGTAGGAAGGCACTTGATTTGAAGCTTACGCGTGTTTGAAGTTATCTGAAATATGAGGAGTAGCCAATGAACTAATGGCGCTCATCACAGTTTTCTGACAAAACGAAGATTGAATGAATCAAAATAATTTTAGGCGTGCTAGGAAGAACAGTATAATCCAAAGAATTTCATTTAAACAGTTCAGATTGACGAAAAAGTTTGCTGTTAGATTTCATCTGCAGATACTGGCCAACTTCATGTTATTTAAGTCCTAATAAACACTGGCTATTACAAAATATTTAATATTACATTTCTTATATTGTCATATTTTATTACACTTCCCAAATTCCATAATCATGTAGCAGTACGATCGATTACCAGCAGAATTTGCACAAATTATTCTCTTTTCGATAAAACTCACAAAAACTGAATGCGTGGAAACACACTCCCGTTGCAATCAATATCTCTTAATTCATTGAGCAAGAAAACAGTTCCCACGAATCCACTTAAAAATTATTTGTATCTGAATGCGTTTTTTAATTATTGTCATCTAGCCAAGTCCCTCAAAGTGAGAGCTGTAGACTCCTAATGTAAGTTATTTGGAGGATACATCAGCCAAATTTACTTAAACTATTGATATGTTTTACGACTAAAATAACTGCGTTAAAGTCTTCATGCATGTCAATAAACTAAAACATTTTACACACTTTAAAAACTGAATGAACGAGCCGTGAAGGAATCTTTTATACTCTTTATCTACGCATGTAAAAGCTTACTTCCAAATGTAAATGCATGCATATTATCATAGTTCCTACACACGCACCCACATGGGCACAAATAGAACTATATTGTAAACCGGTTGAGCAATTGATAATGAAGAAGGGCTATAGATCATAAGCCACGATATTGGTCTGGCTGGAGTGTGTTATATTTTTAACAGAGCTCGTATGCAAATTAGTTGAGTCTTTACCACTAATCTCTTGAATTAGGCCGATATACTCGTAAGTCATGGTACAGGCAGAGATAATATCCTTGAGACTAACTTTTAAAACACATGATCGCAAGCACTTAGCGAGAGATGGGGAAGAAGGATAGATGCTTGAAGATCAAACAATTATACGATATTCATGCAATCATAGGATGTATTGCGTGATTTCCGAAACACCCATAACGAAAGTAAAGAGCTGCGTTCATTATATCATATACGCATGTACAGGGTTTCCTAAAAAAAGGCACTTTATCTCTGACTGCTCATTACTCTTGTATTTGCGATGGTTAAACTAGGTATTGTACTCTTGTTTAGATTTAGGTATTTAGGAAATCAAATGCAATTTTGTTGAGTTAAATTAAAACAATAACAATATATTTTTCAAACATGACTGTCATAAAAGAAAACTTCCATATTGTCTCCCTAGTCTAGCTAGTCTTCCCCCAGTAACGGGCAGTCAAATTAGAGTGGGCACATTGTTATGGGAAGCCCTGTGTAGAAGGATGAAACACCATACGTGTCATCTTTTTATAGGCTGCCTAAAAGATAGATTTGATTTCCTAAAGAATTTGTTTTCAGTGATTGATACATTGAGCCTTAGACTTAAACCTTCATATCCGTACCTCGTTTTTCAGCTATACGTTCAAAGCAACGCGTGTGACTATTTAGATACCGCAGACAAATTTAGTTGAGGGGAAATATTAAATTCAGTTTACATTTTACACTGATTCAGAAAATATTTTTTGAACTCAAGCTTTATAAATATTTTCGCTCGTATTAGAAAACACAAGTGCAATGCAACTGGTTTATAGTCAATAAATTTCAGTTATTTTCCATTCAACTTGAAAATTTTTGCGAGAATTTTAAATTGACATTTCTGTAGAAATAAAAATGATATGGGAATCCTTAAATGGTAATACTGATGAACAATCGGTCAATACTGCTAAGTAATTATGAACTCGCTCACACACACGTTTCATTTATAAAAACGTAGGCTTACTAACGCGAGCACTTGTGAAGAGCTGTTCACTGTGTGCAGCTACAGCGATGTCACCGTTCGTGACGAGCATGAGAGCACTTGTAATTAGCTGTGTTAGTATTATCATGTTGTCCTGAGCATCTGTGGCTTAAGCACTGTTTACCCACCTACCAGCAGGCTGTTGTCAATAGTAGGTCTTGAGACAAATTTCTAAAAACACATTGTAATGAGACTGTCTTTCGTTTTATATATCTGCGTAAATTTTCATGCAAAATATTATCGAACTTGAGATTTATATTTTATGAAAACTCGGTTCAGACTTTAAACAGACGTATTTGGCCAGATTCGGGTAAATAAGTTTTGATTTCGATGCAATCTAGAGTTAAGTGCGTGGAGCATCGACAGAACTGCGCCTGTTGTACCCAGAAGTGATACGCAATTCATTTTTTTGCAGTAATTTCCAGTCCAGGAATTTATTTTGAAGTAAATTCTTCCCTGATCGTGAGTTTTGCAGTGCTTTTTCCATTCCATGTCTGTTGAAGTAAATTTAAAGCCGCTAGGAAAGTTTGATTTCTCTCATGAATATTTCCTATCATATATTTCAAGTATTTTACTCAATGTCAGACGACAGCTCTTATTTTCCAGGGGGCTTTCCAAGTTTTATAATGCCATAACTAGAACTAAAATTTTAACCCAAAGGATATATATTCTCAATGTCTTGAAAACACTGGCAAAATTTGAAGTTCTCTTCTAAATACGCGTGAATGTTTTAATCGCTAAAAAACTGGAAAAGTTCTTCTATATATGAAATAGATGCAAAGCAAAATCATAGAAAATTCCTTAGTCAACTGGTACATGCAAGTTCACTTTCAAGACCATAAATATCGTGAGGCCTCTAGTCAAGATAACTTTTGTCTGCTGCCTCAGAGATGCTACCATACGTTAACTAGAATATGACTTTTAACTGCCGGTTCTGTGGAGCTTGAAGCGAGCAGCGCAACTTCATATGCATACGAGCTCAGTGGCTCGCTTGAGTATTATATATTGTGCATACTATTCAAAACTCACAAAATTGGCTTTAAAAGGGTTCATGAGGAAAATTATTGAGAGTAAGTTGTCGACGCAGAGGGCAAATGCTCAATTAAGCGACCTCAGGAAACTTGGAGATCGAAACAATTCTGCAAACGTGACGCAGGTGTGGGACAGTAAAGTTTATCTTTCTGTCAAACTACCGAGATTGTAACCATGTAACCTAGAGTGTAACTTTACTTTGTTAGAGGAAATTACCTCAATTTTCAATGAGGCATCACGTTCATTCTAATACAGTCTCTTTAAATGCAAATATGAAGGAACTTTTACTACTGTCGAAAAAAACCTTTTATTGGGAGCAAAAAATATTCTAATCTCTATCGTGCGCTCAGGCTCCAGTCAAAAGTTGGCACAAATAAGTTAAAGTCTTTCCAAGCAAACGAAGACACTTTAATATGCATACTTGTGAGATAATATTGAATGAAAGAATAAAATAGAGTAGGGTGAGGCTATAGGAACGAACCTTCGGGCCCATTCTTGGGTCGGATAATCACTTCGATAATCATTAGATTACCCTAGTCCCTTGCCGTAATTCTAACCGCGTCAACCATGGCGGCAGCGTGATTCGAACCCGGGTCTTCCCGCTCGCAAGCGAATTCGCTCACCAGTCGACCAAGTTGGAGATTAGGCTCATTCCCATGGCAAATAAAGATGTTACACAACCACATTCTAAAATGGATAGCAAACAATACAAAATTGGCGCATATGAGAGGTCAAATACTTTGCATGAGGAATAATATTCAAGCCAACTAACTATTTCGCTAAAAAACTTCAGAATTTGTCTTAAGATAAGAAACATTTCGCTCTGATTTAGACACACGTAGAGCCTGATGAATGTTCGAAGACATAGCCCATCACCCAGTCTCACCTGTGGTCCCTGAGATGGTCTTGCCTGCGGAAAGATTTGTTGCAGATATCACAGGTGTAGGGTCGCTCGTCCGTGTGTGTTCTTTCGTGTATGAGCAAATTGTAACTTTTGGTGAAATGCCTACTACAATACTTGCAAATGAATTGTTTTTTTGGGCGAGCTGCGCGGCCACGGCCGCTGTAAGGCCTTCTGAAGGGAGGTGGAGGAGGTTGCGGGATTGGTGGGTCATCTGCAGGACTATGCTGCGAGCATTTCTGTTGCTTATGCGCAGCATTAATTTCTCTTGAATTCTGAACTGGGACTGAGTTGTCGCTCTGTTTCGCTTGCAGGACTTGTTGAGTACCTCTTCTGTTTGTGATAATAGACTGGTAAAATGGATTGAACAGCAAAGGATAAGTACCCGCAAGCAGAGGCAGCGTGCGAAGAGTAGCAGCTAGTGGACTTAAAGTAGTTTCACTGAGATTCACAGAAAGATTTTCACCTTTTTTATCATCAGGTTCATCAAGAGAATTTGTTGATACACTCTGAGCAAGCTTGGCAAAGTTGAACTTAGAAGTTCCGTTGCTGTTGTTGGCGTTTTGCGAGCCTATTCTTGTAGGAGTAGAGAGACGTGACAAGGCGAGGTAAGATTCGAAAGTGGACAGGTTTGCAGAAGGCGTTGCCTCGTTTGGTGACACTCTGGACATAGTGGGGAAGACGGCGCTGAAAGCCGACAAATGACGTCTAGCCTCAGAGCCTTGAACTGCCGCCATAACGCGTTCAGGCTCTGACTGGGTCCAAGTCGTGAGCTGGGCAGGCGGACTCAGGGAAGATGCTCGGGTACACGAGGTACCTTTAGAGTGCAGATCACACGTCATACCTGACGCAAGTCACAGCAGCTCAGAGACTACTGGCGGAACACGCCAAGCACCTTCCAGTTGCCCGTCCATGGCTCGGTAGCTGGAGCTGCTGAGCGCTGCGTCCATACAGCACACCAGCGCATGACCCGTCCTCACGTCTCATCCTCGCTTGCCCTGCTTCTCCTCCGCGTCACAACTGCACTTCCGTTCACTACTCACGCGTACCGCTTCATTTCCATAATCAAAACTGAATAATATGAATACATAGATTTCTTATCGAATGAATTTAGAGATATATGATTAATTTTAGTATGAATATTGAGCGGATAGTTCAAAGGCTGCACGCGTTCAGAATGGTGGCACTCTCAAGTCACTACAAATTCACTAATAAATTGATCGCTGTTGCAATTATCTATCCGGAGGCCCTGTACATGGTCCGCCTTTCGCTGCCTGGTAGCCAATAGGGCATGCGCTTGTGGAGCTACTCGAGGTTCCTCCGCCAGTAGCTGGCAACGCTGACTTCTGGACTCCGCCCGTGGGACCAGTTTTGAAAATACGGGGGCAACGAGCCGGGTGGGGGAGGGGAAGAAATACGGCACAATGAGGGGAGGATAGGTTCTAAGTAGGTTAGGGGGAGGGAGCGTTCTAAGTAGGTTAGGAGGAAGGGGAAGATACATGAAAAGAGATCCAGGAGATCGTTGCATTTCTTTCTTCGGCGGTCTTGAAGAGTTGGTTTCCTGGAAAACAAGGCACGACGTCTTCAAGGCGAGCAATATTAAAAACACATGAGACGAGAACGAGCGAGGCATCAAAATTTACGAGGAGCTTGAGATGCTGAACTCGACGAAACGGTCGCCTTGTTACGACCTCTGAATGTTCTCGTCTCACCGACGTCCTGCTTTCCTATATTAAGCCACAAAAATTCCTTGTCTTCATGGAGGAAGCATGAGAATGTGTGTTGAGATTTCCGCGTATCTTCACTGTCACCATGTAGGGAATTTAAGGATGAGTTTTGAGAATTTTACACATTTTTTTCTTCTAAATGTGTGTTAGTTTGTCCTCAAATTCAAGGCCCAGGTTGAATTAGAATTTAACCTGGACCTTGATCCCTGGTCCCTAATGTCACTGATTTCCGATCTTACGGTAACTACATAATGTGTGTAAATAAAATTTTATAGATGTGTATGAAAAATACGAATCTCTAAAACTTGCTTATACCGAGCAAAACTTTGTGTCGTGAAACCCAATGTAAAGGCAATTAGGAAACACTTCAATGACCATCGTGTACTTTTATGTGCAAAAATATTAAATTTTGCAACGCATTTAATGATTGTTTGCAAAAACAATATTAGGTCTTGCATTGTAACTAAGAATAGTGGGGAAAGAGATTAATCTTCCGGCGTTTTTTCAGAGGCGATGTTGATGAGTACATGATCATCAACTGTGTTAATGCCTGCACATGTACAAGCGCTTACTGTTGTGTGCACATGCTCTGGCTAAAGACGTGTGCGTGTACCGACTCCCGTACGTGCGTGTATCTGCTCTGGTGCACGTTGTTGGATACACGTACACAAGCTGTCGTTGATGTGTGCGGGTACACCGGTTGTCGTTGATGTGTGCACGTACACCGGCTGTCGTTGATGGGTGCACGTACACCGGCTGTCGTTGATGTGTGCACGTACAGCGGTTGTCGTTGATGTGTGCACATACACCGGCTGTCGTGGATGGGTGCACGTACACCTTCTCACGTCGAGTTGAGAAATTGAGGGGAAACACGCATACACCTTACTCCTGTCAGAGCATAGCAGTACGTGTGTATCATAATAATATGCAGTGAGTTAAGTGAAATAGAGTAGAATTCAGAATCAGCAAATGGACCTGTCCTGGTGGAGCTGGAGGTATATATGCCCGGTCAATACATGAGTATTTTCCAGCCTCCCTAACTTGGTTCAATTGGTAAAATCATATTTATTCTTTCAAAGTCATGTTTCTCAAAACATATCCATACTTCAACAGCTGTAATGTAATAATATTTCAGTTATGTATGCAATATTTTTATGGGTCAATATTCATGGTGAATATTGAGCCACGTGTTGGAGCGAAATACTTAACCAGCGAGATACCTAGAGACAATGAAGAATTTTTTAGGTGAAGCAGATGGTTTCACAGCTCGAACCCCAAATGTTTTCATCATGCTCAATAAGGAATTGTGTATGTGGTTCAAAAAAGTTGTTACTGTCTCTATATTCTGTAATGCCTCAAACGTCTTGTCAGTGATCACCTGAGGTCCAACTGAAGCGGTTTGGGCAAATCTCTTTCTGATGCTATTAAATGCCAGAAGATTTGGCACCCAACGTGGATGGTTGGTTAAGAATGTTTTTTTAGACCTGCTTGATGCTCTGGAGCTACCCGAATGTGAAAATGATAAACGATGATTGTTGCTCAGTGAATGAATAATCTTGTTTGAAATGACGTCTGCATGGGGCTACGTACTTGGGCCATTTTTCAGGATACCACTTCAAAGATTAAGTAATATGAAGTGTTAAGATTCATGCCCTTTAATCTAACTATTTGACTTCTGTGGTAGCAGAGATATCCTTGTTTCATTATTATCTAGCTATTCAATTTTGTTTATAATTATTTTAGTACCCCTATTTGTAGATCATACAGTATTTAGCTCTTACATATCGCTCATGAATACTGAAGCGCTAACATCATTCCTTTCACCCCCATACTTCATATTCCGAGTTAGATTTATTAGTTACTTAATCCCAATCCGAATTTTTTCTTCGGTTTACCGGAGATAATCATCGATTTGCGGTGATAATCATCGTTTATAGTAGGAACTTCCGACGATAGAAATAATACCGGTTATTACCGGTAATTATAGGTATTTCCAGACGATGAAATGTTCGCAGACGATATTGACCGGTCTTTACAGTCTTATTCCTACCGTTATTCCAAGCATAGGGAAAAGACGATAAAAATAGTCTTTTTCAAACAATAATTAGGCCTACCGGTTTATCGTAAGATATCATCGGTTTATCGTAAGAAAAGGCGATAATTACCGGTTAATACTGACGAAAATTAGCGCCGGTCAGACGATAAAATTCGGATTGGGATTAGATTAAATTTGTAGAAACAGCTGAGGCTAGATTGGAGCTGTTAATCGATGCCTCGTAATTATTGCTCTGGAGGGCTTGCGAAAGGGAAGTTTTGTTAGCGTCCAACTACCTGCTTACAGCTAACACAATAACTCCATCAGGTACTAAATACATCATCGTTAATGATTAGATCAAACATCAGTCACGTGAGTTCGTCTTGGAGTTGCGGACTAGCCACAGTTACCGACTAATTTATTTGCACCCTCACCTATGTTGAATATTTTTAGTCATTTTGTTAGAATTTAATGATCGTACGATTCTAAGCTCTTTATGTATTATTAAGTATACGACAAGTTAATTAAGATTCAGTTTTCAGAATTACAGCCTCAAATTAACAAATTTTACACAATGATTCAAAAAATGAGTTAACAAAAGTATCCGTATAGTTTGATCAAGGAAACATAACAACAATATTTATAGTCAATAGTATGGGTTTTTATTTTCATAATTTCCATCAAACTGCTTTATACTTTGTTTTCACTGGGATATTATTCCATTCTTCAATGACTACATGCTCTAACGCTTGAAGAGTTTTTGGGACACGACGTTGTTTTCAAGTTTTCAATTCTCGCCGTTAATTTTCAAGTGGATTCAAGACAAGACTCATAAAAGGTCATTGTAACAATGTAATTTTTTACTGGAGCCATGCAGTGACTGACTTAGACTATGTTTGGGGTCATTGTCGTGCTGGAATTTATACTGCCCACCGAGGTCAAAATTTTGTGCCGATTACTTGAGATTTTCATTCACTATCTTGATGTAGTCATCAAATTACATTATTTCTTGGATAACAACGTTAACACTCGGGCTGAAACAACCCCAAAACATTACATGGCCACCTCCATGTTTAATTGTTGGCGGTATTCTTGAGGACAAAAGCCTTACGTTTTTGACGCCAAACTTTGTTTACAATATTATTTCCAAACACTTAATTTTTATTTCATCATTCCACAGAACTGATTCCCAAAGGCAATTCCTTTGTCCAAAAAATTTTGGCAAAATTTAAGTGTACTGATAAATGTCAAGAGGTGTCCGTTGTGGTCCATGTACATGTAATACATTCCTATTCAAACAACGTTGAATTGTACAAGTACCTACGCCGATTGCCTGCAGATCCAAGTCTTCAGCGATGTCTTTCAACACAACTCTTGTGTTCATTTCAAGCTCGCTACATAGTTCACGCATAGCTCTTGGTGGCAACTTCGACTGTCTTCTCTCTTTAAGCAAACATATTGATGACATATTCTACGGTAAATCTAGCATTTTGCTAAGCATTTAGAAATAGTCCTGTAACTATTACCGGACTTCTGAGAATCAATAATCGTTTGCACCAAATCAGCACAGCTGTTCTGTCTAAACCATCTGCCGTCAAAGTCAGAATGACAATGATGATGCTTATTACACCATGTTATGTTCGTTAGTGGACCTCTGTATTATAGTCTGTTTAATAAATATTCTTCAATACTCTGTACCAAGGAAAATAAAAATTCCTTATAATTATATGAATTTATACTTTTAATACAGAAACTTTTTATTAAAGGAATATTTTATCTCTTCATTTTTTGCATGATGTTTCTGCTAAATTACTCGTCATGCTATATATACTTACCATTTTGAAATCTGAATTCTAAATTCCTTTTCATGCACTTGATAACATATAAATCGTTTGGAATCACACAAGTATTGAATTCTAAGAAATTATTAAAAGTATTGAACATTGATGGGTGTACGAAGAGTTTCATCACTAACTGTACAAACAACATCGCAAGGACAGCGTTGGTTATGTAAGGGTACAACGATATTCTTCATCCATTATGCATGGATGTTCACTGAACTATTGGTCAGAACTCTAAAAAATAGCAGTAGCCTTGAAGACGTTTCTAATCACTATTCAAGATAGTTATTTGGTGCATGAATGATCCAGCAGTAAAAAAAGAACAAACTTAACCATAGCGGTATATGATGAAATACTGCAAACACCTCCAAAATGTTTCGGATCTTTTCAGCTTCACATTTTTGCTAGGCATAATTGAAACTAATTACGTGCATTAAAAATTCGATATCTTAACCATATTACTCCATATAAATGTGTGAATATCATGTTTTTCGTAGGTACCAATAACACCCAAACTAAGAAGAATTATTTGTCTCTTCAGTACGTGGTTCTTTTTTGGCTATGCCTCAACTTTAAAATCCTTACTCTTCCAGTGGTGATATGGAATTGTTATTCCTCAAAAAGTGAACTTCTTTTTATATGGAGGAAGTCATAATAGTTATTGATTTAAACAAGCTTCCAAAAAATACAGCATCTATGAAAGAGAAAAACAAAAAACCCACGGACAGTTGAAGTTTTGAGAAAAAATATACAAAGAAATTGCACAAAATAACGAAATTAAGTGTCATTAAAATAATAAAAATTATAAATATCAGATTAATGCATAAATAAAGGCCGGTGTTTGAGGAAAAAGTTTCAAATAGCGTTTATTAAGTGATGATCTTTTTTCAAATTTTAGAATATGATAATCAGTAATTTATACGTTTCTTTGAAATTATAAAATTATTTTTCATATGCTTGAGTAGTATTTGTAATCATGATCGTCCCATCTAACGATCACATTAGACATGTTTCATCATATGCGTTTCACAACCACGTATCACCAGCTTGGTCGACTGGTGAGCGAATCTGCTTGCGAGCGGAAAGACCCGGGTTCGAATCCCGCTGCCGACATGGTTGACGCGGCTAGAAATACGGCATGGGACTTGGGTAAACAACCGAATAATTATCGAAGTAATTATCCGACCCAAGAATGAGCCCGAAGGTTCGTTCCTATAGCCTCATTCTATTCTATTCTAAATTCGAGCTCTGCAGCAGGGTCTAATCACAGCTCTTATGGAGATGATGTAGTGGATGAAAGGAACACAGTATTTATTGTCTACATTTCGTTTCTAAATGTAGCATTCATTTTCTGCCTAAAGGATTTTCAACAACATGTTGCTTGTTGGGAACCATTGCTGCCACGACACCAGCAATATTTTCAGATAGACCTGTTGTAAATGATGAGAAGTGGATTCTTTACTGTGACGTCCAAAGCCTCCAACCGTTGATCAGTCGAGGAAGAAGAATAATTCAGCAATCGAGAGAAGAACTTCATCCAAAAATTATTATGTTGAGCATATACTGGGATCTTCAAAAAATTGTCGTCCATTACGAACGGTTAAAAAATCAAACAATTACTGTTAATGTCTTCTCTGACCAACCTGAAAACAGTTCTAAACCAATAGTGACCCAGTTCAGTGAACAGAAAAGGTGTCATCATCCACCATGATAATGCTCGTCCTCACATAACTTGGCTGACCAAAAATACCTAGGTCAGGGATTTTTGGTCATCCACCATTTTCTTCCAACCTTGCGCCTTCTGATTACTACTTCACTTGCTTTAAGGACTACAGAATCACTTGAATGGTCTAAGGCAGAGGTGGGGAACCTGCGGTCTTAAGGCCACATTCGGTCTTTTGAGTCACGAAGTGCAGCCTTCCGTGGCTTGTTGAGAAGAAGTTTTTACGTTGTAAGGCAGTTTTATTTGCACATCTGCATCATACACCTCGCACCTAACAGCTGCACTTATGAGTACAATGCAGTTCTACAAACGTTAGTCTTTTTTTTCAGTCAGTTATGTCAAATTAGACACAATTTTTGTTAGCTATTATCACTTGAATCGTGGCATTCATGGAATCTACGTTACTATCCTATAGTAAATGTAATATTTACAGCATTTCTTACAAGCATAACTTGTCTATTCGTTCCGTTCACAATGGTTCGTTCACGTTACGTTCTCGTTTGGTTGCCGTTAAAGTCCACTGGTCCGCGTTATACAGTATAGTTTTGTATCGCAGTGCTGCCGGTATTAAGGTGGTGTGAAGGCGACACGTAGTGCATTGATACCAAATATAGTGTTATTGAACAGTTATTGATATTTAGCATATCGCTTTAACTCAGAAAATAGTTGTCATCAAATAATTTATTAGTGCATTTGAATTGAGTAATAAGTTTCATTCTACCTCCTGTCATATCTAAAAAATTGAAAAGAACATCGAAAGAAGAAAACAGAGTCGCTAATGATGAATGGGAGTTACAATATTTTGTTGTGTCAGATAATTGTTAAAAGCAATGCTTGCTGTGTGAAACATTGAAGCCAACAATAAAGAAATACAATGCACATCAGCATTATAGTAATCATAAGGACAATAAGTATGTCCAATAAGAAGGTGAGTCTCGAAGTATTGCATTAAACAAGTTAAAAGAGGGGAGGCAAAAACAAAAACTATTTTTTCATAAAGTGATACATCAAGATAAAGCTACAACTGAGGCCAGTTACAAAGTTGCATATTTATTTGGAAAACAAGGCAAGCCTTTTAGCGATGCAGAACTAATAAACGACTCTATTATTGAAGTTGTACGATGCTTAGATCCAGACAAGATTAACAAATATAAAAATATACCTTTGTCAAGAAAAACCAATATAGATAATATAGATATATCGTTTTATGTCAGCAGCATTTGATTTTGTCTATCTCAGACAAAATCAAATGCTGAAATACTTTTAAAACACTTAAAATCATGGTACGACCAAAATGGTCTCAAGCTTAACGCAAGAAAGACACAGTGCATCATTTTTGGTTCCAAGAACACAATAAAAAAGCTGAATTTAACTTTAACGTTAGGAAATGACATTATTGAACCAGTAGAAAAAGTAAAAAATTTGGGCATCTGGTTTGATCAAAACATGTCTTTCACATCCCACGTGGAGAAAATATGCAGCAAAATTAACGGTACATTGATGTTCCTTCACCGCGTGAAGAACATGCTTGACGAAAAAACTAGATTATTAGCTATCCAATCTTTAGTGTTATCCCGCTTTAACTACTGTGACTTGGTCTGAGGAGATATACTTAAAGGTCTTCAAAAAGAGCTACAGAAATGTATGAATTTTGCTGCTAAAGTAGTATGCAAAGGAAATTTCAGAAAGAACGATCATGCAACACCTCTCATGGAAAAGCTTAACTGGACCCCGATAGAACAAAGACTACTCATTCACAAGGTCAAATATGCATTCTCCTCTCTATATCGCCCTCAAAGTTCTGCCAATGCTGTTAAATTCTATCCACCCACTACTAAGGGTGTGAAACCTGATCGACGACACGATGTCAACATCAGTTTCCGCTCGTCCGATGCAGGACAAAGGGCTCTTTCAATTTCAGGTGCATTGCTTTGGAATAAAATGCCCACGTATATGAAGAAAAACCCATCAATTAAAAATTTAAAAAAAACGTGACACATCATTTTTGCATA
>VCRD01001107.1:144323-161396 GCA_006783055.1 Trinorchestia longiramus
GTGCTTTGTTATACGGACTTTAAGTAGTCTTTCTATTGTTTTGCTGATGCCAGATGTTAGACTGATTGGACGATAATTATTAGGGATTTGTTTGTTCCCCTTCTTGAAAATAGGAGTGACATTTGTGCGCTTCCAATCATCTGGAACTATCCCAGTTTCGAGAGATCGATTGAAGATGTTTGTTAGAGGTTCGCTTATTACTTCGGCAGTTTCTTTGAGTATCCGGGGACCAAGGCCATCGGGTCCGGTGTTCAATTTAATAACAATCACAACTTTATGTTTTAAGTTTTCGCTCTCATAATTTTCCTTTTTCGGTCTTTCTCGGATGTTAAACATCCACTTCAGTTAAATGTAATGATGTCAAGTCTAAGCTGTCCTTAAAAAAATATTTCGCTTATCACCTAAAATACGTATAATACCTACCACGTCAGAATTTATATGTATTACCAATGATTACCTCTTAAGTCATTGTTGAAAAAGCGAAGTTTCATTTGTTTCTCCATGTATATTTAACGTTCATTGCGTGATGTGAATGTTTACGTATACCCGTAGGTACTGCTGTTCTATCATCTATGATACTACGCATAGAATACCTACCACTTAAGGATTTTATGATAAGGCAATTTTAAAAATCAATGCTGTTACATTTCTTATGTACCAACTTTATTGGAAATATGCGTTTTTTTTGTTTTTTTTTTGTTTTAGATCACCAGCATGAATTGGCCCAAAACATAACAGATCAGTTAAAAGACGTAATTCAAAAACACTACCTTATTTAGCACTGTATTCAGTAGCATTGAATGAATCAACAGATGGAACAGATTCTGCACACGTTTTCTATTTTGTTCGTGCTGTAACTGAAGAATTTGATGTCTATGAAGAATTGTTTAGGCAAAAGGGAGGACACGAGGAATTGATATTTTCAACAATTTCAAATAAAAATTTCGTGAAAAAGTTTATATTTTATAAAAATAGTGAGCGTGTACACAGATGGTGCGCCATCTGTGACAGGTAAAAAGAAGGATTCGTTGCGCATCTCAAAAAAGAACTTGTAAATCATAATGCTTTTATTTTCTTTCATTGTATTTTACATCAGCAAAATCACAGTGCTAAATCTGTTATTCTCGATGACAATTTAAAGAAAATTGTGGGTATAGTAAATTATATTCGCACAAATTCTCTGAGACATCGCCAGTTCCGAGAAATGCTCATGTTGGATGATGAGATCACCAGTGCAGATTTGCCCTTCCATTCAAAAGTGCGCTGGTTATCACAAGGTCAAGTCTTAGTGAAAATTTTGTCTTTACGTGAGAAAATAATTGAACTCTATCATGAGAACAATTAAAACTGTGAATTATCAAATGTTAATTTCCTTCAAGATGCTGCCTTTCTGTGTGATATTATGACAAAGCAGTACGAGCTAAATGTCTCGCTGCAGGGTAAAATAGATCTATTTACGAGATGTGGTAAAAAATTCAGGCATTTAGGAAGAAGTTGTATTTTCTTCGATCACTACTTGAAAAGTCGAATCTTTTAGGAAATTATTTTCCTGAGTCAATAGAGGTAATACATGGAAGGAATGAGGACACTGGTGAATCTTTTGTAAGATACGAGACAGTTTTAGATACTCATGATCAAGGAATATAATGGTAAATTCAAGGATTTTGAGATGCATGAAATAACATTAAAGCAGAATTTCCAACCACGCATACTTGATTTTTCTGAAGCACCAGAAGAGTTCCAAATGAACCTTATAGAGTTATCTGAAGATAACATTGTTAAAGCACAATTCGATAATAAAGAAGATTCCGTAAAAATATGGAAGAGAGTAACAGAGTATTTTCGCCTTCGTGAACATGCACGTAAGTTGGTATCGTGCTTCTGTACAACATATCTCTGTGAATCAACATTCTCTTACATGAGAAAAATAAAGAATACTTTGAGGGCTCAGATAACAGATGAATACCTTGAAAACCAACTAAAGCTCAAGACGTCCACATTAGAACCAAATATCTCAATGCTGGTTCAACAGAAGCAACCGCAGAGAAGTCATTAAATGATTGAAAAAGTAAGTGAACAATAGATGTTCTTGTTTTCTTTTTAATGTGCTTGATATTTTCATGTAAATTAAAAATTTAATTATGTCATCAATAGCTGCAGTATAACTATTATATAGAAACTTCATATTTATTGTCTGTGGCCATTTGGGGGAGCGTACGGTGCTTATGCTGCCTTTACTCTTAGAAAGGCACCCCTGCCCTGGACTAAGGTGAACATCAAGAGAAGTTGAAAATAAGTTGGATCCATATTTTACTTGAATTCCAAAAGGATTTTACAAGCGTTGGAATTATAAGCTTGTTGACAGATGGAATGATGTTTTATAAAGTAAAGTAGGTTATGACGGCGAATAAATGTTCAAATAATAATGGAATTTTTTATGCAGGTCTTTAGATGGGACGTTATACTTGCACCAACCTGATATAATATAAACTAATACGAATTCGTTATAATTAAAGAGAGAGAAAATAGAAAATAAAAACATCAGTGAATTGTCTCACACGAAAGCAGCAAATAAAGTGCCAAAAACTACATACCCACAGTTATTTATCAGTTAATAAATAACTGATATGTATAAATTTCACATGATTTGGTTGGAAAGCTTTCGATTTTTCGATCATTTTAATTGCTGTACAATAAAATAAAGGTACCTAACAAATAAAAAATACAATTTGAGTTTACCGCAAAATATGTAGACTAAAGTAGTCTTAATGAGATCCTTGTGCTTCTTTCTTGCTCCTGAAAGATGTTATGTAATACACTAAGTTAGTTAGCTTCAGTCTTAATTTCTTCACTTGGTGGCATCCAGTCGATTTTTTTCTCAATAGCGTCATTTACAGTGCTAAAGCAAAATGAAACAAAATATGAAGATACGAACGGTAACAACAATTTTATTGTAATTTGAGTATATAGTTTATGACTGATGATAAAGCCATAACATCCCATCTGATGTTAACTAAAGTTTTAACTGAGTTGTACTTTGGCCTTTCCGAGTGTTCTCCTTAAATAATTAGTTTTGCATTGAAACATCAGGTAGGAGATCCACCGGGCATTAGCTGCATCACCCATGTTAGAAAATCAATTTATCTTAGATTGGAAAATCTTTCTTTGACATCAGGTGCCTGTGTTTCAGATGATCCACAATGATGGCTTCAGCAACATCAGTGAGCTTACACTTTTTAAGCAATGAAACTGCTCAAAATTTGTTCAAAAATATATTTCGACATGATATGGTAAACACAATAAAGATGAATTTCTTCACCTTTTCATTAACACGAGTTATGTTTCGTCCTTGCACCTGTTTATTTAACAAATATGTTTTTTAAAACATATAGTATAAAGAACTCAGAAATTCTTTACTATGCATGGTTAGCAGGTGGTTCAGGCTTGTCACTCAACAAGTCACTAAGCTTATCAAATAATTCCATGAATCTCTTCGAACAATTGCCCATTGAAAGGTACCGTACCTTAGAGTGAAGTGAAGGTCTCACGTGGTCTGTATTTTTATTCTCACAGAATTGCTTCAAGAGAAGCTGGCATCCGGCGTCAGCTTTGGTATCGTAATTGTATTTCATGACTGACTTCAGTGCCTCATTACGAGCACCAGAAATATTTATCAATTCTGAATTCTCTTCCTAAATAGAACAGTGCACAAGAAGGGTTTCTATTTTTTATCTTTCATCAATTTTAAGTCGCATTTTTTCTTGCTCATAATAACTGGTGAATCATCTACTACACAACATTTTAATTTTCAGTTGATATGTTGTGTTGTAGTTCATTACTTGTGTCAGTGAAAGCAGTAGTGCTCTCTACCGATTTAAAGAATAACATTTTTTCAGCAAATTTATTTATAGTTAGTACGAAATTATTTGTACACCCACCACCGTTCAATACCTTTAGTAATTCCTTAGAATTTAATACTCGCATGATTTTAAACTTTAAACCTGTTATTAAATACATGAAAAGGAACTTGAAATGCAGTTTTCAGGAAGATGAATTTAATTTAAGAAATTTAATATAAACATCTGGAAAAAATGAATTGACAAAAATATTCGTAAAATAAAAATTTATTTTGTAAAGCTACCGATTCTTGTTGTTATGAGACGTCTACATTTTTTATGCGGAGACCAGGTCCAAAACATTTTTGACGGAAAATAGTTTAAAAAGTTTCAGTAACAAACTAACGTGGTGCAATAAATATCATCATCATTGTGAGTCAGGACGTTCAAGACAAAAGAGTTCAGTGTTAATTTAAGGCAAACTATTAACTCTTGCAAGTCCACTTATACTTACGGAACTATTTTTAAATACTTAGCAATTCCTACATCTACAATACAATGTGTCTTCATAAAATTCAAAGAGTTTAGAACTACAGTGACCTTGCCTGGGCGTTGAAGACTCTTGAAATTGTCACCAAAAGCTGTGCGTACCTATATCTAGAGTTTAAAAAAGAGTTGTGCTCAAACACATAACCAAATACTTAAGTACGCATGTAATCAGCGTAATCATTCGTGAAATCCCACGATGTTTAAATGGGAATGGCTTACATGGGCATATACCAGCACGGACGCTTTTTCACGAACCACATCAAGTTTAGGCGCGCTTAAATTTTGCCAAAACTTTCTTTGACAGAGAGAAAATTGCTTTTCGGAGCTGATAGTACCGAGTGATGAAACAAAAACCGACCGATTTAGAAATAATGATGTGTACAAGGTTTGGCGTCAGAAACGTGAGGGTTTTCTCCCGAAGAACGTTGTCAACAGTTAAACCTTGAGATGGTTGTATGATGTTTTGGAGTTGTTTCACCCCGAATGTTGGAGTATTTACAATCAAAAGGGTGATGCAATCTGATGAAAACCTCAAGTTTTCTGTTCCAAATTTCGAGCTCGTTGGGCAGCACAAACTCAAGCACGACAATGACTCCAAACATACGTCTAAATCAGTCACTGCATGGCTCCAATAAAAAAAATTACAGTATTGCAATGACTTTCGGTAAGTCCTGACTTGAATCCACTTGAAAATCTATTGCAAGAATTTAGAGTTTGAATACAACACCGGGCCCCAAAAACTCTTCAAGAGTTAAAACACGTAGTCCTTGAAGAATGAAATATCTCCCAGCACGTACACGCTCAAATTTTATCAACAATTAAAAACCTGGTGTGATGAAAGTTATCAAGATGAAATGTCATGCTATTGACTACTATCATTTTTATTGTGTTCTTTTGTTCTGAGAGTAAGAATATTTCTGTCGATTTACTTTCAGAATGTTGGTCTTGCTAAATTTGTTAAATCAAATCTGTCATTCTTCAACTAGAAATTTTAATTCCTTTTTATGTACTTAGTAACATAAGGAATGAAGAATCATAAGAACATTACGCCCTAAAAAATGACTTAAAGTATTGAACATTGGGGAGTGTACGATTAATTTCGTTGATAAGTGTACATTAATACATTTTCTATGGGTTAGCATTAAGGCCTCTTTGTCTTTCACAGTTGACTCATTCACTTTTACTCAGTCACTTGAACTTGTTTTGTATTTACTTGAACTACATTCACTTGAATATTTTTGATTGAAGATTTTCGATAAGTTGTACATGAAAATTTTCATTCATTTCATCTATTCTTCTGCTAACATCATTCCTGGGCTGGCTCTAACATTTTGTCGTATGATTTTAAAGCTGTTTTGAGGAATGTTGACATTCATGGTCTTATTTAACTCTCCCTCATAATATGATTCTTTTCAGGTTTAGCAATGAGTAAAGAAATTTCACAACTGGTCTCAAGAGTACGATTGATTGAAACAGTTCCTATAGTGGAAAAAGATTTTGTTCGTTAATATTTTTTTCTCAAGTTTCTGGTGTCGAGACTTGAAGTTATTTAAATTTAAATTAACAAAAATGTACAACGCATTGCATCTTATTCAAATGCACTTCAAGATAATCTCGTTCCATTGATTCTATAGTTAAGTACTGTTGACATAAGGGGTAGATCGGTGACTGTTCACTATGAACAGAGATGAACAGTTCTTCCTCACGTCCGCTACGTTTTTTAAAAAAATTTGCATGGTCAAATTCCTATGGAAAAGCTTGTTTGCTTTTGATCCTGGAAACATTTCAGCGTATTTAAAAGTTATTTTAAAAAAGCCAAATGAACCTAAACATGAATCTTTTTAAGAAGTAGAGTTTTCTAGGTGAGCTAGAAACAAGACCATATTTACAGAGTGATGGACGGATCGTATTTGTGATACCTGTAAAACTCCTTGTCACCAGCTCGGTCTCTAGTTATTCAAGGGCTTTTTATGGCCGCTATCAAAACATTTTTCTGATGTTATTTCTGTCAATTCACGTGGAAGACAGGATCGTTTAGTATGTCGTCAGGATTTATAAGATTTTCATCTGTTTGTAACATTACCTGTTAAAGTGAAGGTAATTCTAGTTCAAATTTTTTATATCCAATGCAAGTTTCCTGAAATGTAACAATGCATCCTCGAAAATCTTTAATGATTTGCGTATTTATCTCCATGGTTATGATTATATTTAGGTTATAAGACTATCAATGACGCAATTTGTAGTTTCTTTGTTGAATATACTTAGAGTGACGTTTTAGAACATTTTGGAGCTTTTAAACCATTCGAAATTACCTAAAACTAATTTCAAAGTCTGTTTGTAATAACACCGTGTAACAAACAAATGTTTTAAGCCATTCATACATTTTGCTGTTTAATTCTCGCACCACTTAGTACGAAAGTTAACATTTGTCTTGTAGAATAAATATTTTGTAAATTTTACCCAATCACAGGTGTAACCAAAATTATGTGTTTTTGCTTCAGTGATCGACATTTCCGTGCTTCAAGCTCATTAATTTTGTCATTGTTTCCGATAATAATAAAAATGTATACAGGAGACTGCAAGCTATGAGCTAATTATTATTGTTATTTTTTAGGACACTATATTGGCACAAAACCAGCGAAATACAATGTTTCAAGAGCTACATAATATTGCACTGATTATGAAGGATATTTTGGTGTGCAAATCGTAGATCAGGACTAGTTGTGCACTCCTCATGTAATCATTGACTCTTGTAAGTTTAGTCACGATGAATCACTGGGCTGAAAAATGAAATCCATGTCATTTGCAATTCTTAGAATTTTACCTGAGACAACAACCGCGTCAGCGATTGTCATTTCTGCAGGCTGAATGATCTCTGTGCATAAGGTCCAGTCTCAAGAAGAAATTCAACCATCCAAGTATTCTAATGTTGAGACTTGGGTTTCGACGCAAGAATGGGCCAAACGGCTCGTTCCTATTGCCTTATTCTATTCTATTCAACCTTCAATCCCTCAAGTTCTACACGAATAAGAGCTGGCATTCCCAGGATATTCAATTTTGTAGTCTGATGTTGAAATGTCGGGTCACGATGGAGACTGCGATGCAGAAAACGCAGGAAGATCGTAACAAAAGCCTTATCCGGACCAATAAGCGCTCTATGACCGAGTAAAGGGCTTATTTCACATATTATCAGAATTTAAACTTGGCTCTGAAAATAATATCCAGCATTTGCATCCAACATTCGCAATGTAATCAATTATCTTACTCAAGTATCATTAGCAATTACACTCAGTACTCCCTATTACTTCTAAAGACGTATGAAACTGATTGCAGGAATTGCACGAGTGTTGTAGAATTCAGTCGAAAATATATTGTTGAAAGTTCTTGTTGAAAATTGTTTGAAACCGTCTGATTTTCAATCATGAATTTGATTAAATAACCTATGCTACTCGAATGTGTTCATAAGTGCTCGCCCAGCGTTAATTTAACGCTTCCCCCTTAGCACAATTATATTAAATGACCTGGTTATATATCCATGTATATCACATTCTTTGCAATTATAAGACTTAAAGTGTTCGTTACCAAGTTCAGAATATCTACTCGGAAAATTTATGTTCGAGAAGAAACGAATGGAGTTTTGATATTGAATTCGAAGTGTTCATTAATGTTGTCAAAATTATTTTCGTTGATTGACGCACCTCTTGTGCAAATGCACATAGCGGAAACACTAAACGTTCTTTCCGTTGAACGGTTATTCAGTTCCATAAATAAGTGGGGTACTTTTCCGCAGGCAATTTCGCTTGTACGTGTGGAGCAACTCGATGGGATGAATTCAACGCGTACAAGACCGCAAGCATGAGTCAAACGATCAGCCAAATCAATGTTATCGTACCTGTATCCGTGTCTCCTATTAGGTTCTTCTCCACACTCTAAGATAATATTCTCTGCATGGAATGCAAAACATTGATGACAACTTGAAAATGCTTCAATCTTGAATAATCTACGTGTAGTACATGTAATCGCAGTGATACATATTAAGTCGCTTGACTTCCACGCACTTTAGTCATTTTTAAACAACGTGTACCAGTCGAACGTGAGAAACTGTTGTACATGTATTCTTACTTTGGCCAAGGCCATGACATGAGGACTCAGTGATAGCAGCCTCACAGTTCAAATCCCACAAAGTTCAGGGCATCAAATGTGGCTCTCAGTCGCGATTGTAAGGGCACAGCGTCGTGGCATGTAGAGGGGCAGGAGAAGGGGAACTGGAAGGTCTTTCCCTAAATTTACTTACCCACAATTACCGATCTTTTTTATCCTAAGGAGAAATTATATAGAATACTTACCTACACTATTTTGTATTAGTTAATTGTGTTCCACATGTTGTCAGGATCCAGGTGTTAAATCCTGTTTATGTCGACTTGTGAATTTTCGTATTATTGTGATTGCAAATGACTTTGGAACGCTTAAATTGAATGCTACATGTTAGGGTTTCGAAGTTTTTGTTGTCAATTGTTTTGTTGAAACAAATCTCGGTTGGAGAGTACAGTTTGTGTATTAAATTAAGTTCACTCTAATTCTATTTCATTTACAAACCATATTTAGAAGAATATGACTGAGAGACATCACATGGATAGCAGATTTACTCCTTTTTGCATAAATCTAGCCTAATAAGGTTAGGAGCACGTAATTTTTACATATATATGTCGATTTTACTCATTTAGTTTTCATATCGCTTACCTGCTGGCATGAACACACTGATAATGCTGTACCCAATAATTGCATAGAATTATAAAACCGGTAAAAGTAATCATCCATGATCTGAAAATTTAATTATAATTGTAACCGGAATATTGCGAAACATCAAGCTCTCCGGTGAGAACGAGGAAAGATCCTCGTGTCTTGCTCAAACGCAATGAGGCCAAAAGAGCGTCCAGTTTAGGGTGTAACCTTTAGCCCACGTGAAACCAATCTAGTGGGATACCCGCTGAGTTTATTTTATTAAGTCATTACACCGCCACAGGAGACCCTGTAAAAGCACAGGAAGACTATACCTACCTCCTTGTTTAGTGCACCTCCCGATAAGCGATGATTTATAACAGTAATTTGTAGCAAATGGAGAGCCCCAAGGGTCCACTTGATGGTTTGCTGGTACACGTTATTGGCGTCGTTCATCATCGTTATTTCACAGAATTTAATTTGTCCGTCTATCAATGGTTTCATTATAACCATCACTAGCAGCTGGTTTTTGTTGAGAAAACGACCAACTGGAGAATTTCACTGCTTCAAATATGCATCGATAGAAAAAAATAAATGTAGTATCCGTTCGGTAGTAGATTCTTCAAATTTGTAGACCTGCGCAAGGAACATAATTCATGATCGAATTTTTTAAGTTGTCTTTTCCTGTATAACCAGGCAAATGCAATCATGTTTGACTAACTGGAGCTTAATTAATTATGTACGTAGCTAATGTCATTATGTAAGGATATTCTTAAAAAAGTAAAAAAAGCGAAATACGCCAATAAATTCGTTATAAAAAACTTGGTCGATCCTCTCTCCTGGTTTTCGAGATGCGAGATACCTTGCTGGCTGAGGATTAATGAGGAACATACGAATATGCGTTGACAAAGGCCAGCATCGTATTTTTTCAAAAGTTGAGATGACATAAAGTATGAGGTAGCATGTTCAGATAATGACATTATTGCAGACTCCTTCCATTCATGAGTCATATTATTGCATTCGTAAGTAATTATAAGAAACCTATGATTGATACCTTTTGATACCTGTGAATCTTTAGTAGATAAGTTTTTGTTCAAAATTGACTTTTACTTATTCTGTTGGATCCCACTACCTTAAAGTTAACACTTCTGCTCTATTTATCCGTTAAAGTTTACTCTACTTCTCTATTTATCAGTTAAAGTTAACACTAGTGGACAATTTCTCAGTTAAAGTTAACACTACCGCACTATTTCTGTTAAAGTTAACACTACCGCACTATTTCTGTTAAAGTTGACACTACTGCACTATTTCTCGGTTAAAGTTGGCACTACTGTACTATTTCTCAGTTAAAGTTGGCACTACTGTACTATTTCTCAGTTTAGCTATTTTCATTTGCTCATGTTTCTGTTCTTAATACGTAATGAAGCCTCGTACGAGAGCGCTATCAAACAAAAATCCCTTGAATAAAAAACTTTTACCACCCCAGGAAATTTCATTACACATGGGTTACGATTATAACTTCCATAAGTATTGAAACAATAGCTTTAAAATGTATTCTGTGAACATGGGAAATCTACCATAATAATAACGGCACTAAAAATAATATTTGCAACAGAAACATTAGACTGCATTTGAAAATAATTCGTGAGGTGTGGGGTTCTTTATGTGATTCTTTATGTGTTTTGCGTACTGATTCCAAAAATGTCAGTCATTTTATCAAATCAAGTCAGATTTTCATGTTATGCGAATTAGGAAAAAATCGAAGTTGTTAAATATGATATCAACATTTTCTTGCAAAATATATAATAAGAAATGCAACCACAACTCATAGAATCAAAATACGTCAATTTCATAGATGGCTTTACAGTTAGACATGCATAAATGGCTGTCGCAGAGAATTTATTTGCTGTTTGGTGTCTGGGGTCAGACACCCACACTAGCCGGCGAGCAAGTTGACATCCCATCTAGCCTGGTACCTCTCCTCCATTATACGGATATCTTGATGGAAACGTTCCCCTTGTTCTTCAGTCACGTCACCACAGTTCTCTGGAAGTAGACCAAGTGCGAGCTGCGGAAGTGCATCTTGATGGACATGCGTGCACCAAAAACTTTGTAGCTCAAAAGGCAGTCCTCAACAACTCGTTCATACTCTGGACTTCTGTAGCTGCCAAGACAATTGTGGAAAATGAACTTAAAGGTATACTAGGTTTTCTTCTCATTCACATCCATGCTGCAATCAAACTTGGGATCTATAAAGAGTTCTCTGATGTGAGCGCCATCAAAAATTTCTGCATTCAGCTTTGCCTCACTGACTTTTAGAATTTTTTTCAGAAAATTTTAAGCCAGGCTTTTTTTGTCCAGTACTTTTACAAAGGTTTTGAACAGATCGAGCTTAATATGCAGCGAAGGAATAAGAATGTTTTGCGGATTCATCACAACGTGGGCAACAACATTGTAAGAACCTTGAGTAACTCCACTTCTTGCATGCCAGTCACGTTGCATGTACTGCTGTTTCTCTGCTCGACTATCCCACAGACAGAGGAAACCTGGAAACTCCGTGTAACCCCCTTGTGAGCCCAGCATCATGGACAGAACCTGTGGAAAATAGATTGAAATTATGTTGAGTTGAATAGTCCTAGTATTAAAAAATATTAACCAATTATAACATGACAGTATGTCGGCAGACATAATTACCTATAAGAAAAACTAATAACAAAATATTAACTTTTGACACCAACTGTTTTTGGTGTATTCAATCACCTTCAAGTCTCCACAGATCTTCCAATTGTGGTCTTTGTACTTCAGAGCAGTTACGAGATACTTGATGTTGTTGTAGTGCTCAGCCATCTACACTGAATGCCTCACCGGAACAGACGTAACCTGGTTTCCATTGAACAACAACGCAGCTTTTAAGCTTCTTTTTGATGAGACCAAGAAGAACAACCGCTCTGATGAATTGTATATTCCCATGGCTGTAATGAGTCCACTAATATTATTGCAATAGACAAATGAAGTTTCTTTGCAAAATCGAAGAACGAACGAAATTCGTTGTCACGGTTACTGTACCAGGTAAATTATGTTCATGGTGCTAAGACATTATGTTTGCAAAGTTTGACCCTAGTAGTTGAGCTAACTCCTTAGACAAGCACAAGTCTCTTGTTAAATCATTAACTCAGCTTAACTGAAAAGTATGAGCGCTTTTGCAGAAGCTGTGGGCAAGTATGAACTAGAAGCGTCAGTCTCTTCTGTGACTTCATCAATATCATGATCGTCATCGAGAATCATGTCCCTATAGTTTTCTAGTGGAGTTGGAATTGATATTCCTGGTCCATAAAGAACTACTTTTGATTACTGAGGGTACATCTGGGTACTTTAAATGCATTTGTTTGATAAATGATAAAAATTCCCTCGCCTAATTTTTTTACCACTAGTGTACTCCTCGCCTCAAAAACAAAAATACAAGACCAAGGCTCATGAGGGCTGCTTCGTAAAGTATTCCAGCTTGCTGTCCGAATCTTCTTTGTCTTAGAATGTCTCTATGAGTTACGAACACAGAATTCGTCGCTCCAGCGTAAACAGTTAAAGCCGACGCAAAATTTTCCTGTAACTCAGCCTTTGAACTTTGAGAACCATGTTGTGGCTTGCTTATAAAAAATTAGGTGTGAAAAATTAATTTTAAATAATTTTAAATCAATGAAGGTGATTTAATTTTGTTGAAGTGTTGTATATATTTTAACGATAATTTTTGCATTTTGCTCGTTACTAATTGTCTACAGTTTCAAGAATTGTGCTCTACGCAATGGAGCAGTGGGTAAAAATTATGGGGTTTTTCTTTCTGTGCAAAAGATACATAATTACAATACAACGAAATCACAGAAAAATTATCATTTTTAAAAGGCTAGAAAAAATTGCAGGTATGACATAGTCACGAAACATGGGCTCGACCGAACACAGGCAACGCTGATGTAGACTTGAACAGAAGTAAATGCTGCTGATAAGTCCTCGACTTCAATGAGCGAATGTTTCACTCAGCTGGGGATGTCATGAAGGTCACAACAATGTATTTTATCCGAAGATTCCAGATATAAACCCCATAAAATTCAACTGACCCGAGTGTTCCAACTCCCTGACCACCTAAAACGAACAGGAATGAAAACATGATGATTAATCATTAGCAATGAAGCTCATTTGCACCAAAATTGTCTCTTAAAAAACAGAACTGCCTTTTCTGAGCTTCCGAGAAACAAGAAAACCTCGAGAGTATTCTCCTCCCTCGGTTAAGAATAGAATAGGATAGAATGAGGCTATAGGAACGAACCTTCTGGCCCATTCTTGGATCGGATAATTACTTCGATAATTATTCGGTTGTTTATCCAAGCCCCATGCCGTATTTCTAGCCGCGTCAACCACGTCAGTAGCGGGATTCGAACCCGGGTCTTTCCGCTCGCAAGCAGATTCGCTCAACAGTCGACCAAGCTGGTGATGATAGAATAGAATAGAATAGAATGAGGCTATAGGAACGAACCTTCTAGCCCATTCTTGGGTCGGATAATTACTTCGATAATTATTCGGATGTTTACCCAAGTCCCATGCCGTATTTCTAGCCGCGTCAACCATGTCGGCAGCGGGATTCGAACCCGGGTCTTTCCGCTCGAAAGCAGATTCGCTCACCAGTCGACCAAGCTGGTGACACCAGTCGACCAAGATGGTGACGATTTTCTATCACATATCACAATATCATCACATGTTCAAAAACATTGTTTCTTAAATTTTAAAGATGCTGACTGTGGATGGAACTCAGTATAGAATGATACTAAATGATTATTCGTTACATGAACTGTAAAACATGAACATGGAGAATAATATCTGAGAATATCTGGTTTTACCAAGATGGAGCAACAGCTCATGAGACAAGGAAATGGATAAACTTGCTGAAAGAAATTTTCATCCACATAGGTTAATTTTACATTATGGTGACGTTCCACGGCCGTCTGACATTCAGGTTAAATTCCAACCATTTTTTAGTGTTTTTTTCGAATGAACGAATGAAAAGGTTAAAACAGAAAATAAAAACAAAAAACGTACAAGAAATCAAAAGCATAACTCCGAAGATGCTGATAAAAGTAATGAACAACACTATTAAAAAAAGCTGTTAAACATCAGTGGAAGTCACCTTAATGATATCATACTCCATTTCTAAAATGTAAATTGAACTTTAATGTATTTTTTTCACTTCTACTCACCAAATAGTTTCATCATCGATATTTTTCTTACTATTGGTATTTTATATGGGTGCCTTATGAATTTACCCACTGTGTATAATTATCACTGGATAATAATTGAGTTTAATAGGCATGCCTACGCTAGTAATGCCGGTGAAAAAAAAGTGTTGATGTGATGGAATGAAAATCATTGATGAGATATGTTCAAAACATTGCTGAAAATGGCTGAGGAGTTTCAGTAGAGGCAGTATACAATGAAACCTATTGACAACTTTACTTCAGGCCCGATAGCATATGTGCATCCGTTAAATGCTGGTAAGCAAAGCTTAGCCTACTCACAATAGCTCTTATTTTCGACGTGCATCACAACTAATTTTTTGCATCGCTGGGTAAATTTTGCAACAAACAGTAACTTAGATTTCGTAAAACTTTTCTTTGATGTGCGTAACTTAAGTGTACGAGGAAATGTTCACTAACTACCTCCTTTATGAGTGATATAAAAGTTTCTAAGACTATTGTGAATGTATTGCGGGTGAGCACTGTTCTGGAAAACCCAATAGTAAAAAATACAGACAATGCACGTACAACTGGACTGAAAGAATCATCGAAACTCTAAGAGCGAGTTATCTTATAACTTCAGCCAATTTATCATTATTGTAGTTCGACACTGAAGCACGCCTTTTCAGAGTTCTTAGAAATGAGCCTACCTCTTCAACTGAGTTTTTGCAGTAATTTCTGGCTGGTAGTAAAATCCACAAGCTCGACAACCATATTACTTGTTAAATTTTGCTCCTTCTGAATATTTTTCTTTTCAAAAATTTAGTCTCACAAAAAATTTGAACGATTCTAAGACAAAAAAGTAATTCAAGAAAGTGTAGCTAGGCAAGTGTTGAGTATCTCAGTAAAACTGTTCAGAGCATACAGTACTTCAAGTTATTGCAACGCTTTTGGGTCAAGTTTGCAACATAGTTGATTATTTTCAACACAAAATGTTTGAATAATAAAAAAATCCACCACACTCTGCAGAAATTCTTTAATAAAACATCATACTCATCCTCTTCAGCCTCTGTATGGGTTTTTAGAAGTAAATGTAATAAAACAGAAAACTTTTGTTCAAGGTTTGACAATTATCAGAAGCTAGAGAGCCCTCTGACTATTTTTTACATCGCAATCTTAAGCTTATGAGGTAAGGAGAACATTCACAACAAAATTTCTACTCAAGCCACTCTGCTTGAGATTACGCTCAATGATCAACTTTATTTACTAATTTAGCTTAACAAAATGATGAAAATGAAAATTATAAAATAGAATTCTCATAGCTTATTTCATATTATATCTTTTGAATTTTAAGCAAAATACAGTAGTTTCTGTACATCTTGTGTCAAATCTCTTGTTCAGCCATGTTGTGACTTTTTAATACCTCTAATTTAAAATAAACACAAGTATAAATCATTTCACCCAGTACTTTGTCCACACAAAATTTGATATCATAGACATAGAGTGTCGTCTGACCCGGAACAGGGTTTCGTCAAAACATTTATATTTTTACCAATTATTTTGAACCTGACCTCCATCCGAACTCCTAGTTATCTCACCCGGACCTGAACTGGGGATTGCAAAAACGTGTTATTTTTCTCCCCCTGAGTGTTTTCTAGCACATAAATATACCTACAGACCTCCATCCTTAGGAAGCTATCTATGTTTGGGAAGCATATTTAGTCGTGCAGTTTTGGGAGCTAAAGGATTAAAAATGGGCTTTTAGCTCTTGATTGTTACTCACCATTGTGATCCACAAGACAATGTTAAAATCACACTGACACGTGTCCCAACATACTTTTCACATAGATGCTCTGATATAATAAGCTTTTTGTTCCCTACCCTTTTTCATCCAAAGTATACATTTTAATTTTTTTATGCATGCTCAAAAGATTATTTCAATTTTTTAATAGACAGCATTGTATAATTTATTTTTTTTGAATGATCCTATTGATGAAAACTGTACTGATTATTTCATTGAATTGTGTTTCCTACGTAAATTAATGATTTATAGTGAAAAGTTATCGAACATAGGAAGTGGGCTTAATGATATACTTCTATGAAGGAATGTGAAATTCCTTTTGCACCTAATTGTAAGCCTTATTGAAAAAGTGTTGTCTGAACAATAGGTTGAGTAGATTTGTAAATGAATCAGAAATCTTCTATTGAATTTTGATCGAAGGCAAGTTCTTAAAAGACTGGAATTTCAACCAGATTTAACTTACATAAATTCTGAATGTATGGACACATATGCCAAAGATATATATATATATATATATATATATATATATATATATATATATATATATATATATATATATATATATATATATATTGCAAAATATATTATTCAGAAAGCCATGATGAGATTCATTAGTTGATATAAACGTGAAGAATGCGTTTATATTAAAACAATATACAGGACAGCAAGAATATTTTAGCACATGATATTTTTATTTTATAGCAAGCTTCAATATATCAGCCTGCTTCCATGCTTGACATGTTTGACAAAATCATAAAAAATTAAAAGACGCGTAGTTTTTGTTTCTAAATCAGCAGTATACAATGACACAAGTTTCTAAATGTGTTACTTGATCATTTGCGCACAAAGTTCGAGTGGAAATGAAAGCGATTGCTGACGATGTTTCAAGTGTATCAAAAGAGAACATGAGTTACAAATATTCAGAAACTTTAGAACGTCGCATTTCATC
>VCRD01001108.1:13934-30543 GCA_006783055.1 Trinorchestia longiramus
AAGTTTTGATTGTTTAAATTATGTTCTAAGATTATGATGGTAAAATATTAGGTGTTTCCATTATTTTGTCCACCACCTGTATTTCTACACTTGAGCAGTCAACTGGGGATAACATTATTGTTGTTTATAGTAAGGATATTGTGAGTGATCATGGGAACTTTAAAGTGACTGAATAGCTAACAATGATTTATCATAGAAATTTTTCTGTAGAACCAAAATAATTTACAATCCTATCTATTTTGATTTTATGATATTATTGGTCAATTCGTCAGAGATGTTAACTGTTGTTCGTGAATTAAAAAAGGTTAAAAATGAATGAGTGTTTTTAAATGACCATTTGTATGAGGGCAATATGAACACTCATGTTCCTATTGCCTCATGTTCAAATTCAACTGTTACAACTGGCATAGCAAGTTAGCATCCTACAATCGATGGATTTTCCCTGCAGCCTATGTGAAAGAATTCTAGAAAATAATATTTCAAAATATTCATAACATTTAATTTATTGTGTATTTTTGTGTGAAATTCAAGCATTTAAGTATTTATGTTTTACAAATGCAGAGAGAGGAAAAAAAATTACTACTTCACGAAAAAGGAGATGTGCATCCAAAAATCAGTACCCACTTACCCAAAAAACATGAGCCCAGTACGCACTTTTCATGATATTTTCTACATTCATTCACTAATTCCCATTATTATTACACAAATTAGCAAAAATAATGTCTGTAAATCCAACCATTCTTAGGTAGAATACTACATCTCTGAGCTTGTGCAGAAACAATACTGAAACCTACTCTACGGTGGCCTACTTTTCAAGGGGACGACATCAATACGCACACACACATATAAGATAAATTCTTAAGTTAATATCCAAACTTAATTTCATATTATTAGAACGCCCATCTTAGTCTAAAAATTTGACCTGCTCCAACCATCTCCTTTCTGCACAACTCCAGAAACATATCATGGAAACGATATTTCACTTCGACTCGGGAGTTGTGCTTTTTCTAATATATGCTGGGAGAGACTACCTTCCAAGTTCTTTCAGTGATTAAAAAATAAGAGCACCGGAGCAATGAGTACAGTATAAAAATCTGAAATGGAATGTGTTACATAATGTCGTAAATGAATAAATCTCGTTTACTCTCGTCATAGAAATTTAGGAGCTTTATAGCACACTTCGCAGACTTGTTAAAGATGGCAAACTGTATGTGCTTCTTAGTTCTGGAGAATTTCTTACACTCTCATCCACACTTTTTGAAGGGAACTTAGTTGTGATCCAAAACATGAATGTAGTGCACTGAAAAAAAACAAATTTAGTTATACATATGTTCGTTAGGATTAAGTTTTCAGTTTTTTAAATAAAGTTAAGATATGTGTGATTTACGGAAAATTGTGACCTCTGCAGACTTATTACCAACATTCCAATTAATATGCCTAGTGACTAATAACTAAAGTAGTTTACCAGTGTCATTATATGACGGAGGCTATTATATAGATAAAGTTCCAGCCGCGCAGTAGTATTCACTCATGAAAACTGTTCCATGTATTGTGTTTTCCCGTCCACTATTTGAGTTCATTGACTAATGATAGTGTCCGTTGCATGAATACCTAAATTTTAGCAGTAATAACAAATACACTACACGTCTGACGACAACAAATATGAGACGCGAACATTTTGTAATTGCATTACGTAACAGTTAATTAGTCAAGACCGTAAAAAAATTGTCACACTTTTAAATACAAATGAAGCTCATCTTGGGAAATCATACCTCGAATTATTCCGATGTGGAAGGGTCATTCATCTCCCAAAGGATGAAATATAATCCAAATAGTTTTACTGAATGAATTTAATGTTGATTACTAGAATGTAAATCTGTGATATTCTCCAAAGAAAAATTGATTTAAAAAAAAATTGGATGTTAAATTAAATGTTCAACTTTGTGCACTAAAATGAGGCCACTCAATCGAACGACGAAATGATTTTTCATTGTGAAAAAATACTCCTCTGTAAAATATACTGTAATGTCCCTAAAATTTAAATTATTATGTCTACATATACAAGTAACATTAATGTTTCACATATTGCTCAACTTATAGCACTCTCTATTGTGGAGCACTTCAGTTTAGCATTCAGAAGTGTTCAGTAAAACGCTGAACACGCGTAGAAACGTAGTGTTCTTGAAACTGAATTAATCGCTTGTTAATTATTTTCGTACTCTGGTAATAAGAGTTATTCGCTGATTTTAATACAGTCGATATCTTTGAGCGATATAGCTGGCGGTTGTGATTGTTAGAGATGGTCTGGATGTAAATTTTTTAACATCATCGGATACGGATTATGAACGTATATATTCGCAGATGCAGATGTCTGTTTTTTATAATGAGCTTTGAAAAATGCGCTTCAGCAACAGATAATGAATAAACATTGTTATGTTGTCGGAAGCAATCATTTTCTTCAATCGATGCAACTAATGAGTGAAGCAGTTTAGTAATTTAGTGACCTTATAATCAGAATTGTGCCATGAAAAATGATCACAAAGATAGCGTAATATTAAATTGATGTTATTGAACGACTTCGTCATCTGAGTTACCAGAATGCGGGGCGAGTACCTAACTCGAGTTCACCCCACTGACCTTTTTCCCCAACCACCATCCATTCGAAAAAGGCCGTTACTTACTTACACTTAATACTTCTAGCTAATTATTGTCAAGTTGTGTTTTAAAAACAAAAGTTGCTGTGCCCGCACAGGGGCTAACCTGGATCTCTTCTCGTCATAAATGATACTAGTTCCGCTAGATGGGTGAGCACTGGCCACATTGCTGAAGGGACAGGCTAAGTATGTCCTAGCAAGTGTAGCAAGGGAATGATGCGACTGAGCAGTCGTGGGCCACCAAAGGAGAGTATCTTTTGACATCTGTATACGTTTTATTCTTTGATATTTGTCAATTATTTTAGTAGTTTTTAGAAATATCTGGTTTTAAAAGTTATTGAAAACCAGAAAACCTGAACTTATTGTTATCTGAAGACAGTAGAACACGCATTATGTCTGCAAGGTTACTGATGCGACTATGTATATCTGTCTCCAATATTTTTCTTTTCCGTCTAGCGTGTTCACATCGTTTTGCTCCGTCCTGGTGTCTCATTTCTTCACACATACGCCCAAAATTCGCAATACACCTTTGACATACATGCGGTTCCAAGAATTTTCCTTTGTATCTTGGATCCAGAAAAGTTACAATGACATACAGGTCGCTGTGCTGGGATTTATGAAACTTTACGCTCATTTCTGACAACAGCTTTGCTTTCATGGCTTTAAAACCCTGATATTGTTCTATGCATGACTTTCAACGTGGCAGTATGAGATTTAGTCTCTAAGACACAAGATGAGGCAGGATTGATGCTTTTGTTTACCTTATCAAACGGCTTGAGGAAAGCAACACTGTTCTTTGCAAGGACATCACCTGAAGCAGAAAGTGGCTGCACTTTGCTATTACTGGCAGCGTACAAACATACAGCCTCTTTCACTCCAGAAATTCTCTCGAACATATGCAAGCTGCTGTTCCAGCGCGTTGCAACGCCTTGAACAGCATTAAGTCGCTGCACATTTAGCCGCTCTTGAATCTTTCTCAACTATTCTTGGGCAGCTGCTGATCGACTATTAAATCAATCCTGTAGGGAGTGATTTAATTAATTATTTATTTCATTATACTATTTATCACGTGTTCTTAATCAGTAGGCAAGCAATGAATAAGCGCACGCAAACCACCTGAACCACACTGCGTAAATGCAGGACCACAACTTATGTGAAACTGTGATTGACAACTGTCAACATACCCTCAGAGAGCATTATATGCTTACTAATGTTGTGTCCAGTCCATTCCTTGTAAATGAACATGTCAGTTTTCAACTTTGTCATAAGCATCATACAAGCACTTCAAGAAGTATTTATTAACACAGTGTAAAGTTTAGTTGATTGGTTTCAGAGTATCTTTAAAATAAAAGGAAATATGACATTTTTGCTACAAGAATGCATGATTTATGACATTTGCATGATGTCTGAATTAAAAATTGCAGATTCAGGTACGGATGCAGATCTTAAAGGTTATGCAGATATCTGCAAATGCGGATGCAGACATCTGCACCACCTCCAGTGATTGGTAGGGTGGTCAGAGTGACGATGTTCACCATCGTCTCGAAAGTTTGCATTTCTGTGGGATCTATGTACATAATCCAGCATGATTACCTGAAAATGATAAAGCTGTCCTCCAGGTCGGTGCCACAAATGCTGACGGACCACCACAAGACTGTGGGCGTGGCATGTTGGCAGGCAATGTTGATGCATGGTGACGGCATGAATAGAACATTCTTTTCGTTAACTGTGACACTAAATGAGGAATGGATGCTGTTTTTCAATGCTGAAGCTATGTGCCATTCAGCTCAATAGAAGCACAGACACAGATGTCTTACGCTATTTTAAGTATCAAAACCAGTCCTTACTCTCACCAGGGTTCTATGCCACCAGGGTTCTATGTGTCGTACAATGCTGACATCTCGGTCACTGTCTAACAATGACTAAACACGTATTCCAAGCAAATCGCATGTTTGAGCTGTTTCCAGTCGCAGAAAAAACGTTCACGGTGTTATAACATGAATTCACTTCGTCTCATTCTTTGTCACCAGAAGTTATTTTGTAACGAAGTTCTACAGCTCTATATTTAGACGCGTTTTTGAATGATTTACTCTACTTTTAACGCTACGAGGTAACATTACTTTCATTTATGATTAGAGTTTCTTTTCAAAGAAGGAAATTTTGTTGCCGCACCGTGTACTTCATATACGTTTTTGTTTGTCGAGTCTCAGGAGATGAATCTATCTTTCTTACACGCGATTTCTTTTTCTTAATTCTTTTGGTAGGTCCCTTCCGTTTCGATTCTCAGTGCGCAATCCTTCTGCCCCTCAACTGGCCTGATCTCTTTGGCGGCGCCTTAACCCGTGTTAGTTCAGCATAGATTAAATTGATTAGATTATATTAGCATGGATGAATTATTTCAGCAGAGACCGCGTAGTATAGAGTAGCAGTATGGATTTGATTGCATACGTAAGATAGGCTAGGAAGTTAAGTTGGAAGCTGTAGTTTGACAGATGTTTAGTATACGCGCCTCCGGGGCGGGCTAAACATGGTGTCTGTTTTGGCAGAATCCGACTGTTCTGTCGCCTGCAAGCTTTCCATTTTTTAAACTTGTTCATTGAGATATTGCTCATCAAAAGACTGATAGAGTAGAAAACTTGATGAGCGGCTGTAGTTAGTCTTATGTTCAGTAAAAGCGCCTTCGGGGCCAGCTGATCATAGTTTCTGTTTCTGCAGAATCTGACTGCTTTGGCACTATCAAGCCTCCTGAAAATTTAACTTGTTCATTGAGTAGGAAATTTATTGACATTCTTTTTAGTTTTTGTTAATTGTAAGTTATATTTACTAAATCCTCAAAGTATTTTTTATTCTTCCTCCTTAAATAACGGTCGGCCAAGAGTCTGAAGCCATTCTCTGATTGAACTGGTAGGGCGAGAAATTATGCCCTTAAATCGAGTATATCGTATATTTAAAGCAAAATGAGAGTAGGTTCTTGAAATGGTTTTATAGCATAAATTACACATACATTGACACCTACATGCGAACCGTAATGATCAAATTATTTTGGATTTTTAAATTTCGTGATTTTTATGCAAGAACGTCTCATAAAGTTATTTTATTTAAACTTTATTGAATAATTTTCCTTTATAGGACAAAAAATAATCTTTCTCACATTAATTAATATTTATTTGATATTTAGCACCATATTTTCATTTTTTTAATATTTTTATTCCTTATCTTTTTTATTTAAGAAGAAAATTTGTAGGAAGATTACAAGCTAACTGTTGGCAGATGCCATTAGTCTTTCTCGAATAACAATACATAGAATCTTACCGGACAGTGAATTAGAGCGTACCACCTAAGAAAGAAGACTACGCTCACGCCAATCACGATACAGGCACTACAGGCACGTCAAGCCTGGTTTAATACTCATGCCGAGTGGACTTCTGAATAAAGGGATCAGGTAAGAGTTATGTTCTTATAAGCATAAGAAAACATACTGCGCCTACTGTATTAGTGGATCATACTGTCCCTACTGTTCGTTATTCATGAAATAATTTGAAGTAATATTTAACACTGTCTGGTTGTTAAAATGCTGTCACAATCATTACAGGCCGTTTCAATACTGTCATAATATTTTACAATGTTATCGGTTGTAGTCTCCGTTGTTTGTATTTCCTTGCAATCTTCCTAACAAATTTTCTTCTCGGAAAACGAGAATGTTAGAGGAAAAATAATAAGAAAATGTTAACAAAATGTTGAAGTTCACTGCAATGGTAGAGTGTGGTAGAGTACTTAAAGCAATTAAAGGAGATCAAATAATATATTAATCATGGTAGGGATAATTTTTTTCGCACAGGTATGAAAATAAATCAATTATTATTCGATAAAATAACTTTATACAACTTTTTTAGATAAAAATTTTAATATATAGAAAATCCAATGTAACTGGATCACTACTGTACATATATTTAAATGAATATAGTACGATAACATTTACAAAAATTCTGTCCATGACTAGTGCTGCAATAAAAAATTCCTATGAAAAGAATACAATTATTTATAAATTAGTTTCACCGCTAAATCGATATGACTCAAGGTTGTTCGTTGAATTTTTCTTGTTTCAGCAAGTTGACAACGCATGTCACTGCTAACTACCCTACTGATTATTATAGAAAAGGTTTTAAAATACAAATGTTTTGCGCCAACAGTGCATATTTTATTTAGTTGCACGTTCATCGATTTATTGTTGTATTAATTAACATCCATTCATTTATTCATTTGTATCGAATTTTCAAAGAAGAAGTTAGGCCTTCGTGCCTGAGGGCTAGCTATGCAGGGCTTCAATAGATTGCGCTAGTTGTAGTTATTTATTCAAAGAGTTTTCTTTCTTTCGAAATCTGGTTTTCGAAAGTTCCCCGACTTTGGGAGTCCCTTCTCTGAAAGTTGTTCTATACTAACTTTTATAGTACATATGATTTTACAGTTTGTTTGCTGCCTGGTCTCTGTCGATTTTGCACCAACATTTAAACTTGTCAATCAATTTAATCGAATGGACTCGTATCTGACCCAAAATGTTTCGTATAAATATTTTAAATCCTAGTTTCTCTCAACACTATTAAAGCCTTAGTCCTCCTAGCAGTCACTCTACCACAAAGCTGGCATGGTATACATATTTGCAAACACGAGATTTAAGTTCGTTGCCAATGTGTCAATGAATCAGGGTGGGGAGGGTTAGATGGATTATATATGTAGCAAAAACTAAATAAGATTGAAGAGTAAAACACGAGGAGTTACAACCCGTCTCACAAACAGAGAATGCAATTTGCAGTGTCCCAATGATCTTTCCAGTTGAGATGAAGGTAAAAGTGGAATAGGGTATGTAATGAGCCAACAAACATTGGGTGAGACGAGCACTGAGCAAACACGTGCACCCGTCGAAATTTGAAAATAATCTGCCAGTGAAAATGATAAACGATTAATGGATTTACAACGCTGTATCATTACAAAGCTTCAATGTATTTAACCCTACACTCGGTCTATCATTTTGAGGAGTCTGGGAACGAAAGGAAAAAGTGATGTTAAAGAACAGCATCGCTAACAGTGTTGTAAGGCAATTTCACTTATGCCACATAATGAACCTCTGTGAATTAGGTTGTAACGAAAATGATGCAATACTACAGTCAGCACACTCGTAGACTACAATACACGTCACACTCTATGAGTTTAAGCATTGATGCCCTATTCTAGAAAAGCTTGTTGCTGATGATAAGAAGAGGATCTTCTACCTAGACGCTTAACGACGCTATTCGTAGATCGGTTGAGTACAAAGCTCTCCCAGTGACCGCTGGTGAACTTCATCTTGAGAAGATCCTGTTGACTGTGTGATGGAACATTGAGGGAATTGTTCCTTACGAACTGTACAGGAACTGTGAAACCAATTCCCTTCATGTCAACTGCTCTAAGGTTCATCGCTTATAAGCCGAAAGTGTCTCTATTCGATCAACATCAAAGTTGTCTTGCTCCATAACAATAATTATTGTCCACACATTGCCCAACGTACGAAAGGTGTTTTGAATAGATATTTAGTTAATATTCATTCATTCTCCATTTTCTCCTGAATTTACTTTTTCTAACTATAACCTGTTTAGAGGACTACACACCAATTGTAATGGTTCAAGGTTGAGGTCAAGAGAAAAGATGGCAATTAGCTCTATTTACATTCTTCATAAAATTAAAAGAATTTCACATGATTAGGGCTTATAAGGTTATTGTTCTATGAAATGAGATTTTATAAAATTGTAAGATGATGATAGCGAATAATTATTTTCATAGTAGTATGCCGTTCACCTCTACTGTGGAGTTTAAAAGCGAATATTACTGTCGTTCCAATATCACATGACTAAGTACCGCTGCTAGAGTTATGTGTGAGAATATCACTCGTGTTGAAACACTTTTGAAATTGTGATGAGATGACAGTGCTCGTAAAAATAATATTTTCCAAAGTAATTGCTAGTGTTTATTGAAAATTATTATATCACTACCTTTGAAGTTAATTACTGAAGCTGTAGTTACATATAATATTCTATGTTAACGGGCATGCCCAGATTACAAATTTCAGCTGCTGTGCCAGCCAAATTTTCGACTCATAATTTGAACATCAATATAGCGCGTAAGCTAAACAGAAGTTTTCTAAATTACTATTCTATGAAGCTTCTTTAATATCGCTAGATAAAGAATTTGTCAGTCTGATGCACATTGAACGCAATAAGTTATACGATGAACTACTATGCATGAGCAACATGAACAGTGAAAGAAGTAGAAACTCTGATTTTTTTTCAGTAGCTATCAAATTATTCAATAAAACCCAGTGTAAGAAGATTTTTGATAAAAGAACATTCAGAGGAATTTTTAAATAGTAAATGTGTCAATTTGTTATAGGTATGATACATGTGTGTAGTTTTTGTTGGCAGTAATATTTTGAAAATATCTGCAGAAAACTATTTTGTTGATCAAGTAGGAAAATTTTCTTAACATGTATTACAGAGGCTTTTCACTGATGTTCTAGTCTTGTGTGTTATTTTCTCATTAAGCTTTCTCTTTTATGTATGATACAAAATGGGGAGAATTATGTTTCTCAGTTGTGTCATATTTTTCTTTACGCTTACGAGCTTTGATGTGAATGTGTGTTTTTCATACTTTTACACCAATAGCAGTCTGTCAGACTCAACCAACACTCAGGAATTTCCAGTTGAGCCAAGCTGCACATAAGCTTCTCTATTCATGTCATCTCTTTGTAATCATTGTCAAAAGTTCAATCGTCTCTTCTAACTTTCACGATTTTTCTAATGCCAGCTCGATCTAACATTTGAGATAATTGAATGCCTTTAAACATGTTGACATTCTATTAGTGCGGTGATGGTATGAAAAATAATATCCAATTCATGAATTTCAGTTACCTTTGGTCTAGACGTACTTGCAGTGTATAATTAAACTAATAAGTGAGTTTTTCTTCGATAGAATCAGACTACGTCTCATGTGAAATATGGTACGGTTTGTGTTCGTTTATGGTGTCATATGCAGTTGTTATTTTCAGAAAATTTTCCCGTCTCATCATATTTACACTCGCAGGGCTTATGTGGGGACTTGGTAAAGGTCACAAGACTGCCGGTGAGGAGCTGGAATCCCTCTTCCTCAATAAAACTCCCCTTCTCATGAAAAGTTCTGCTTCTTACACTAGGGAGAAAATGCCAGTGTCAAGTCTTACCAACATACAGACTGTAGAAAGTGTTGATGTGCAAGTTACGTATAACTATTCTGCAGTAGTTTAGCTTTGCAATGATTCTATTAAAATATGCCTTCATGACTGTTTTATTTCCTCTCAAATATTCCTTTGTGTAAATGAACTATATCGAAATTATTGAAAAAGTTCTCCGGAAAGGTAGGAAACACTGTAACATTGGCAGCAAAAACACCTCGTATTTAATTAAAATATGGATTAACATTACAAACTTTCAGAAAAATTTTCTTAAATTTTCATATGAATTATGAAACCGGTATAGAGTGATGGCTCAAAAATATTTGACACCTGAAATTGGAGATAATAATACAGAGATTACCTTTTTCCAACAAGATGTAAAAACAATTTTTCCAAACAGAATAATTTCTGGTTTTGGTGATTACCCGAGGCCGCCTCGATCTCTAGATGTTACTGCTCCTGATTTCTTTCTCTGGGGATACTTAAAGGAAAATGTTTACATTAAAATGCCTGATACTTTACAGCAATTGAAACTAAACATCATTCAAGAGATCAACAACATTTCACTAGAGACATTACGGAAAGTAATGAACAGCACCGTTGAAAAAGCACGCCATTGTTTCACTAATAATGGAGGCCATTTAAAAGATATTGTATTCAACAAGTACACGTATTTTATCTTTTCATTTTTAAAATTATATTAAACTTTAAAATTTCTTCTTTCATTCTGAATTAACCAAATCTCTTTAGCATATTTTTAGTTGTATAACTATAATCATTTTAAAAAAGTACCTTACATATGGGTCACCCTATATTTACCACGATATACGATTACATTAGTTTTGATACATAACGAGTAAAAGCCTTGTGGTACGTGATGGATACTTGACACGAATTACACAGAAATTTCATGACTATTAAAAGAGATTATGTGATACGTGGTACGCAGTAATATGGGTGATTTTCTAAACAAATTAAATGACCCGTGGTAAAAAATAGAATGACTCGTGAAACACAATATCACATCCCTAGTGGTCACCATAACTATAACTAGTCATGATAGCTATTAATTACTAGACGTGTGGTGCAGAATGATTACATATCTCATGATTAATATAATTATTTTCTACACCCCATTGTACACAAGAACTACAGCTCGCTGCTCACAATAATTACAAGGCTCATCGAATGGAATATTTTTGTGACCAGTACTGCACAATGAGCGTGTGTTCGTATTTCTCAATGACCACTGTAGTTCTGGTGATACCATGGATCAGCATTTTATAATACTGGGAGATTCCTTGCCCGATGTTTATCAATACAATTTTTGAATGAATTCACAGTGCCAGCAGAAACAATATTTATGGGCAGTTGGTTCCAGATTGAGGTAGTTTTAACTAGCTGTACCGTGTTCGTTTGTACTGTTCCCTGAGTGAAATAATAGTATATGGTTTATGTTTGGGCAAATATGTACTGTAATTTACGTATGTATCAGGGGGTTGGTAAACTACAAATAAGTACTAGATGGGGCAGAGTCAATGCCACAAAATTTCAAGTTAGCTTAAATGCTTAATCTCAGATCGCCACACTTAGTTCACAGAGTTAGTAGCTGATGCAAATAAAATTCATTATCGTTCTACATAGGTAATGAAAGGCTTTATCTAATATATTTGAAGCAAGACACTACAGAACAAATCCTTAAAATTGTTTTTTGAAGTGAGGTCCAGCGATACAAGGAAGCTTCTGGGAATAAACAGGCCTGAAGCAAGACGTATCCGCGCAGTAACATCAAAACTCACATTGTGAGAAATAATTCTTCGAATCTGAAGAGAAATAGGAACCCTATTCTTGTGTCTTATAAGGAAGAGAAAGGTCAATGAGAAGAATAACTGCCACGGCCGAAACATCGGGGAGAAACTTTCGGAAGAGATGTCGAGAAAATCTCCAGATGTCATCCTACAATATCAACAAGACAAAGCTTTCCGCCGTTACAACTGAAAGAGGCTTATCTGATGGAACATGTTTCTGATCGAAGTAACTGCAATGTTCATCAAAATTTCATGTTTAAAAGTCTGAAGCTTTTGTTGCCAACAAGCTTTCTTACAAAAAATGGCCGAGTTTTCTCACGATATCGTTAGACAATGTCTTTCCAGCGAGGAACAAGTGTCAGTAATGTCGAACCAGCGAACAAGCTTTTTGAGGATTTAAATGACTATTTCTGAGTGAGGTGCGTTTTCTCATATTTTGTGCCTCTCAAAGTCATATCGATAAATGACTATAAGGAAAATACAATGGGATGTATGGATACCATGGTACAAAATGTTTTACTGGGATGACAACTAGTCTTGCCAAGCCATACTGATCTAAGGCAACGGTTGTGTAGAAGCAAATGTATTGCGTTCATGAGCTGATGGAATGGTATTGATAATTAAAGGTCCTCAATGGTTTCCATTAAATTTCGATATTAGTACTTGAGAGTGAAGACTGTTTTTATGTATGTGATACTGACACAATTCATACCAAACTGAATGAAGAATGGGACATAATCTGTTGAGGAAGATCGTGGTAAGAATATTGAATAAAATGTTTCGATGTTATACCGTGGAGCATTACGCGGTATTTGACTATGTCTCAGATTTGAAGAACAAGTTTTCCATTATTTATGATCAGTGTTCATACCCCTTCTTTCACAAATACCTTGGAAATGTAGGACATAATTTTACTTCAGCATTTTTAGCTTGTTATAACTGATATAGATACTTCTATGTTCATTGTTCGCTATCCTAATCTTTTTCCTGTATGAATCAATGCGTAAACATTTTGTCAATATACAGGTACAAAAACTAGTAATAAATGTGGCTTATTTGACTTCCAGACCAAGCCAATCGTTGGTTCCTAATTATGGAGAACATTGTTACGCAAATAGCGGATTTGGTTGGTGTATTATAATAACAGTGTCAACAGTGATAATAGGTAATACGAAACAGTGAAAATGAAAATACGGTCGAAGAAATGAAATGATGAGTAGAGGTAAAAGTTAGTAGACAAAAAAAGCAAACATTTTCACAAATAATCACTAGATCACCAGCGGAGAATACTCCTATAGAACTCTACACTTGTTTGGAAAATATTAGGTCGATGCACACACCAATGCTAACATTAATTTCACTCGAAATTTTCGAAAGCTAGTATGCAAAAAATTGAAAGAAAAAGTTATTTTTTATAAGGGGAATTGATTTTTCTCGGATTTTATAATGCACTACACGACCTGTTTCAATATTTTCAGGAGATTGGAATCAAGTACAGAGCATCAAATGTATTTAAATAAGTCAACACACTATCTAATGATATAGTCACTGTGTAGAATGTGTTGGCGAGTAATTCCACAATTACGCAACATCTAATAACCACTACAGAACTGGTATTATTCATAACTGGCTCCTGCAATAGCAACCTATAGTAATATATTTGTATTACAACCTCCTGTGCATCGCATCTTTGTAATTTAAAGAGGTTTAGCTGTTAACTGAATCCAGGTAATTCAGCCGCTGCCTCGCATACACTAAAAAATTATGGATGTCATTAACTTCTAGCTTAACATTTCTATTAACAATAATCTGATGACCTAAAGTACATTATTATTGATGCAATACATCATATGCAAGTATGTTCAAGAAGTCATGAGCACATTTAATTAGGACAATTTATGGACTCATAATATGAATTCATTTAAACAATATAGGGTTAAGATGACAGCTTTAACTTGCAGTATGAACTCTGTGCCCTTAAAACCGTTCAAATTATTTGTAGTTAATTATCTACTTGGATTACATCGCTGAGAACGTTATTGGAAAAACATTGCAATGGTTCTCAACTGATAGGTCTTCGAAGTGAAGTGCGAGTTATTGTGAGACATATATAGTTTTATTGGAAAAGAAATAGTCTTTGACCATAGGACAGAAGAGATTTGTAGAAAGATGCAAATTTTCATATCAAGAAATGCAGTTTTCTATTCGGTAAATGGTGTTTGCCAATGATCGAACACTCCAGCCAAAAAATGTCCTGTTTACCTTATCCACGCTTAACAAACTTGATACTGTTTTGCAGGTAAAGCGTGAACAACCCTCAAAAAATCACTATTTTTGTACTCATCTGAAGCAAACATTACATTATAAATAACTGTGACAGCAGGTACTATCAGGTCCTCAGGCCTTCTTTATATTTTGTGGGGCTACCGCTCATTTTACCCAATGTTTAGCAATCTTGAAACACCTTTTTTTACTGGTAGTGTCACTGTTTTTATTTTTTATTTAACCTTGCCATCATCACAACGCCTTTTCTCGTCTCTAGTTGAGTAATTTTACAATACATTGTTCTCCTACTCATCTCAAAATTCCTCATTCATCGAGTTCAGTTACTCAGGGTATATTTTCTGATTTTCAAGTAACATTGACCTACGTTCCCAATTTCTATTTATCATCCGATTCTTTTGAAAGTCGATTATAATGAATGATTCAAGTTCGCTTCACAAAGGAAACGAAGTACTACTAAACATAATATTCACAAGATACCGCAATAATAATAATAATACGGATTTAAAATTCCTGAAAAATATCACTCCTGATTTTTTTCTAAAATGAAGGTCATGTCATCAAAATTATTTCGACTGTCAGTGAGTTGACGCCGATACCCGAGTAAAGAAAGTTCCGGAGGATCGTAAGAAAGCCATTGCCACTCGTATTTTTAAAAAGGGGAACAAATGAACACCTTATAACTATCGTTCAATCAGTCTAACATTTGTTGTCAGTAAAACACTATAAATACTACGTAAAATCCGTATAACAAAGCATCAGCATGACCAAAATCTAATTATTGACACCCTGTACAGATTCAGAGAAAATCGTAGCTGCCTCATAAACCTTCTTGACTTCTTTGGAGAAGCCAACCGCATATACGACTGTACAAAAACCGTAGACCTTGTATACATATCTCGACTCTTAAAAAGCCTTCCACAAAGTTCCCTATGAAAGGGGAACAAAGTTCCCCAAAGTGGAAGTGTATGGAATACAAGACAATTACTTTCAATGGATATACAACTGGCTCACTGGTCGCACTCAACATGTGATCATTCACGATCATGCCATTGATTCAAAGCACCTAACATCATGAGTGCCCCTAAGGAGCATTTTACGCTCGCTTCTCTTCTTCATCTATATCAACGACCTTCATGTCAGAATCATCAAAAAAATCTACAAATTGTCCGATGACACGAAACTCTGTCACAAAGCGTCAGAAACGAGAACAGGATTCTTGGTTTCATTGCACGGAATTTTGAATTCCAGTCAAAGAACAAAATATGTATTACCGCTCTATAAGGTGTTAGACCGGACTTCATTTGATATATGCATTGCAACTCTGGTCTCCAACTATAGGAAGAGATTTTAATAAAATTAAATTAAATTCAGCCTAAAACAACGAAAATGATTCCAAAAATCCACACTCTCAGGTATGAAAGACGTTTTCAACAGGTAGAACTTATCGCCCTGGAATAAAGACGACTGCAAGGGCAATTCATTGAGACATATAAGTATCTCAACGGCCATAACGATGTTACTCTGGAAGGGTTTTCGAATGGGACGGTAACATGCAAACCAGAAATATCATCCAAAAAGTAATAATAAGAAACTTCAAGACATCCCAATCTATAAACTTCTTTCCCGTCAAATTGCCGCAACTTTGAACCAACTGCCCGAAAACATCGTTTCTGCTGGCACTGTGAACACATTCCAAAATCGTCTCGATGAATATTGGGTTAGGAACCCCCCAGTGCATGATTCTGGACCCAGTGTTTGATTGTGATATACAGCGTACTAATTCTATGTTCCTAGCTCCTGAGGACAATGTATTATTGTGATATATTTACGTGACTGAATCGGCTTACATGATTGGGGTGTACGTGCACAATTATTGTCTTTACTTTAGACTGCATAGGACTAAGGTAGCAACCAAAAAATGGGCCAAACGGCTCGTTTCTACTACCTTATTCTATTCTATTGTATTCTATGCCCTAATAAATTATTTTATACCTCCTACCCATTTCCACCAAAGAATAATCAGACCTTGATAACGTTCAGAAGTGCTTGCTGAAAATTTAGGTAGGAAATGTATTTATAAACATTTATGATGCTTTTAATTTTGGAAAAAACAAGTGCACCTTGATAGCATTGGTATCCAATAGTGCCATTGGATATAAAATGGCAAAACTACAGTACTCGCATGTAGCCGATGTAACTTCTCCTGTGCGTAGGATTTTAATAGTCCGAGAGAAGGTTGTATGAAAAGGGTTTGTTTCTCTGAAATGTTAACAAAAGGAGGCTGTACTTTAAATCGGTAATTTTTAATCTTTTTTGTGTCATTTCCTCCAGCACCCAGTTCAGCCATCCAGATTTCCCCCTTCATGTGTACGAGGGCAAGAGTAGTCAAAACACGCTGTGGCTATTTACTAATGTATTTTTAAAATACATGCATACATATATACTGATAAAGCTATAGTTACATATTAGGTTGTTACAAAAATAATGACCGCTCGAAGGTCTGGGGTTTGAAAAGTAATTTTAACACAACTTTTTTAGCTTATTTTCGATGAACCTTGGCATGCATAACAATTAATGTGTGCTCATTAATATTTTGTAACTTCTTTTCAGACAGAATATAATTT